>QNQO01003751.1:0-46534 GCA_003290165.1 Berberis thunbergii | reverse complement strand
AATGATCTCCAACCAGACTCAGGAGTGTTCGATATCTCTTACTTACCCACAGGGTTTCGAGCCACCAGCAGAACAATGTGTTAGAGTCCTTGGTTTATCCACAAAACTGTGTGTCTCTCATTTGGAGAGTTGCTCGTCTACACTAGACCACGTAGGTGCTCCTCCAGGCTTCGAGGTCCTTTGGACGAACAATCTTGGTTTTGTTCTCCTTAGCGTACAGGCTTCTGGTAGTCTTCAGGGGTTTTTCTAGGGTCAATGACAGCGCGGAACACTCTATCTCTGATTGTCATTCGCTCAAGAAGAGGCATCAGATCGTTCGACTTTCAAAGAAATTGACTTGGCAATGGAATGGACCTCAGTCAGGATGAAGAAAGGGTTTTAGGTATGGTTCAAGCTGCGACACAGGGCAATATCTGACAAAGCAATGGACAAGTGCACCAACCTCGGGGTCGAAGGTCCTTCATGAACTTTAAAATTCTTTCGTGGAATTGTAGGGGCTCTGGAATACTGAGAGGCAAAGGGGTTGCCGTAGATTAATTTCAGAGAATCCAGATCTTGTTTTCATTCAGAAATCGAAAATGGAAGATGCTTTAGAGAATTTATCAGAAAATTGTGGGTGATAGCTCATTTGATTGGGCTATGGTGGAATCCACTAGCAGCTCAGGAGGCATTTTAGTTATCTAGGATGCTGATCTTTTGCAGACGAGGGAAATGTTGAAAGAGGTTTTTTTCGCTTTCTATTCAGTTTCAAATGATTTCGGACAACTCTTTTTAGTCAGGGACTAACATATATGGTCTGTGTGATCATTCGCTAAGAGAACACTTTGGGAAGAGCTTTATGACATTGCTGATTGAATGCAATCGCCATGGGTGTTAGCAAGAGACTTCAATGTTGTCAGTTATATGAATGAAAAAAAAGTTGCAAAAGGAGGTCCATGAGCATGCAAAAATTCAATCAGTTCATTAATGAGGTGGAACTCGCTGATTTCAGTTAAAAGGGGGAAAAGTTCACATGGTCAAATTGAAGAGATCGCCCTATTCTTTGTCGGCTTATATAATAGATTATGTTATTGTATTATAATTATATAATTGATTTTTTTGGTGAGGGTAAGTATATACTAAAAATATTTTGAAAGTTGAAGTTTTTTTTGGGGGGGGGGGGGGAGCATCTGCCCCCATCGCCCCTGCCTTGGCCATATATTCTTTGGCTTTGGTGAAGGGAGTTAAGATGTGTGGTGAGACATGATCATAACTAGAGATATTATCATTTTATCAATGGGAAGTATATGAGTCTGGTGCCTTAATTTTAAAACCTGCATATATAAAACAAGTTTTAACCTTTAAGGCCTGCATATATAAAACAATAACCTTAATTTCTTGAGTTAATTAGTTCTGATCAAAATATTACTAATGAGAGAAACAACCCTAATTTGGGTATGTGAAATTCCTTTGGTTTAATAGACAATACCCAAACTCCTTCCATGTGGATGTGAAGTCATTTGTAATTCATATCAATAAGTTTTGGGGGTTGTTACGTGTATTCGACTATTTGGCTCGGTTACACTAACTTTTTGTTGCACCGACATTTTGGGATGTTTTGATTTTATGGCGCCAACTTAAAATATTTAACACCGACTTACATTTTTATCAACAAAAACCATTTAGTGGTTAAATTTTCTCGTTTGTGAGCATTAATTTGTTCTTGACAAAAAATAAAAGTAAATCTTATCGATAAAATTAAATTTCAATCATGAATTTTTAACTTTCAAATTTGCGTACAAATATCAAAGATACACTAACCATCGTCATAAGTTCTATAATAAATAGTAAACACTATAGTAGGTTGTTGATTTAGGACTCTGTACGGATGATTTCTATTGTAAATTTTTGATGTAGGGTTCTTGGGTATGAAGGCATTTTTTTAATAGTTACAACCACTTACATTTCTTATAATTTATTTATTTACGTTCCTAAACGAGAAAATTTCATCACCAAATGATTTCCATTTGTTAAAAAATTTAAGTTGGTGTTACATCTTTTAGGTTGGTGCAACAAAGTCGAAACATTTCAAAATGTCGGTACAACAAAGTGTTGGTGCAATCTAGTCAAATAGTCAGGTACATGTAGCAACTCCTTCAGTTTTTTTATTAAGCCATTACTCACAAGTCCTTGAAAATGGGCTGCTTCATAAGACTAGTCAAACAGTTGACCAAGGAGAAATTGTTTTAAAATTTTCAAGTTTGACCTAACGTATAAAAGGGATAAAACCCTAATCCTCATCTCTTCTTCATATCCTTTCTTTCGGGTCACCCCAGCAAAATCCACCACCACCGACCGCCACCTCTTAATTGAGATGCACCAATCACCAGCCAACCCCAACTTTTCAAGATCCACCACCACTTCAACGTATGCAATTTAAGCTTTCGACCACCAAGCGCCACCTCCATAGATCTTTACGACCACTAACTCGATCCTTAATAAGAGCCATCCATGAATCACAGAACCAATCAAAAGCTGATGAGGAAAGAAAAACTTGTGTTGGAATTAATTATTTTATATTATTTATTCATTATTATTTATTAATTCATATTAGTGGATTAGTATTGTTATTATTTGTTCCTTGAAAGAAGGGTAATCTTTAGGGGCTTTTTCCAGTAGAATCTTTTTATTTGTGTTTTGGTTAATCCAATCTCATTCTTGTGTGGGAGTTTTGGATCACAGATTCCTACCGACTTTCAAAAATGGGAATTTCCCATAGATTTTTCATTGATTAAAATTAACAAGCAATGAATTGTGAAAAAAGAGAAGTAGAATATGTTCTATTTGTCACTTATAATAGCAACTATTACTGATAAGAAATGAAATGATTATCTTCGAGGAAATTGCTAACAAACACTATGTACAAGATCATTCAGATGCATCTCCTTAAGATTGCAAGATGAGAAAATAAGTTTATATAGGAAGATGAGACAACAATAGTCAAAGTTGTACCAGCTGAGTTGGGTATAGGTGTAATAGATATATCACATATCAATGAAAATCAAACCCGGACGGCAGCATGATCCCTTCAAGAAATAAGTCCCACCAAGAGTACTTGGAATAATTTTCATTGCTATTGTGCACGTGGCTAATATTAATCATGAATTGAAAACATGAGGATAACTAATTAATTAATTGGTTACAGATTTGTCATGTGCTACAGATGAAACAAGATTTGTCATACTTCAAAATAATTTAGATTCTTGAAGCACATTGCAAATTAAACTTTGGTTGGCATTGGTTGACTACACTTCAAATTATCTACTTCAACTTGAAAGTAATTACTTTCAACTTCAGCTCCAAACCTTAAAAAAGAAAACTAGAGAAATTTATGATGATGAAGCTCTCAGCTCCCTCCCCTCCAATCCCTACTTCCCTCAGCCTCCAAATGTGAGCTCCAACCCTCAAAAACTTATGAAAACCAGTTCGACATAATCCTTTTATCTCCAAAAACAAAATCGTTAGCAGATTTAGTATCTCATGCGATGTTCCTTCCGATCTACTTATCCAAAACAAGTCCAGTAAATACCTTCTACTGCAATTCAATAATTCCTCTGAGGCTGTGGTTGTAAGAGTAGAAGACCTACACACGAAGAACATGAGAAAGAAGAACAAAGAAGAACTGAAATGACTGAAGGGAATTTATTAGCAGCAGGTCTTCGAAAGGAGCTCATGCCAAAGCATAGTGGGAATAATGCCTGAATGGAAACATGAGGTGGGGCAAAAGAAGTATAATTTGCCACTGTCCGATGTTCATTCTAGGACACCCCATGCTCGTAGACATTGTCATCAGTGTATTCAATCGGAATTCCAGTTCTTACATCTTTCTTATTCAACACCCAAAATTTAAGTCGACCAAAGGTACATAAGCAATGTTAATTTTCATTTCAATAGTTTTGGAATTTATTTAATTCATTATATAATGATAAATTTCCTAAGTTTGAACTTTTATTTTTGCAGATGGAGGTTGACTACATAATGTATAACTATGAAAAGTGCATCAGGATGCAGCTGGATACTTTCATGAGGTAAGTGTCTTCGTCTCCTCAAGGCTTGTTTGGTTAATTTTTGGTTATACTTTAGTTATTGCGCCATGCTTTCCCGAAATTTATTCTTATTATTGATTGATTTGTTTGTTATTTACAGAGAAGGCATCAAAGTAACTTCATTGGTGACATCCCAAGGCTGCCAATGCCTTTTCCAGCAAAATGATAGAGAAGTTGAGGAGGTCACCGGCAATAACACAAGCTACATCTGATATATGGAATGGGTTATGCGGGCATTACGACATAACGCAAGCATGCCAAACCATTGCACAGAAAGCGAGAGATGGAGTGATCCAACCAGAGCAAATCAATGATTCTCTTGTTGAGCAACATCTGAAAACGAACAACATTGAGTTTCCCTGCCCAGATCTAGTTATCCGCACGGGTGGTGACTTTACATTGAGCAACTTCATGTTGTGGCAGATGGCCTACACAGAGTTCGTCTTTGAAAAAACTCTTTGGCCTGAATTTGGAGAAACCGAATTCATAGAAGCTTTACGCACTTTTCAGGGAAGGTCAAGAACCTTGGTCTACGGGCTCCACAAGTATAGAGCATGAATCAACTGCTAATGAAATATGATCAATTTGATGTCATCTACAAAGGCTGAAGCTAACACAGTGCATGTTTTTCGGTAAATTGTTGAAAACTAGTCACTTGTGAGATGTTGTAGATTACAAGGGAATGTTAAAGGAAAAAAAAAAAAAACATTCCCATGCCAGAATGATCAGGATTGCACCAGGATGTAAAAATTTAATTATTTTTCATACTAGTATTTCTATGTTTTTCGAAATCCAAGTGTCTCAGTACCCTTCAGTTCATGATTAATGTACATATAACTGATTACGATGTTTTATTAATATTTTTTTACCATACTATCATCCTCAAAGAAAATTTTCTTGAATGTATTCCCTTGCAGACTTGTAAGTGGATTGGAGCTTTGATACAAATAAATATCATTACTTAACAACTTTACCCCCGAATAACAAAGGAAAATACATTTTTTTTATAGGATCTCAGAATTCATTAAAGATGTCACAAGCTGGGTTTGAATTCATAACTTAGTGGTACCATCCGTCAAGCTCTAACCGTTGAGCTGTCATGCTATTGGCCCTAAAGATTCAACTTGGAAGAGAGGACTCCACATAAATGTGCGATTCACCCATCCTTTTGCGCTTTGCTAGCAAACACATCAGCCACGACATTTGTCTCTCTGTATGCATGAACACAAGAGGCTTCAATTCTTTCTACACAAACCATGAATATCCTTCCAAAAATTTTCAAAAACCAAGGAATGTTCATCTCCCATCATATCAGCCCTTGACAAGTTTCGAAAAATCAAACTCTCTACACAATTGTAAACCATCCAACAGCGCCCCAACCTCCGCTAAGTTATTCAATCCCTCCCCAAAACATCTGTTTCGCTGCCAAACACTTGCCGAATTCATCACGAATCATCATCCCACCCGAAGCTTTTTTTATTCTTGCTAGTGCCATCAACATTTAATGCCACAAAACTTGGTGGCGGGAACAACCAGTAAACCACTCTGTGTCGCCTAACAGGCACTGGAATTACTTGCAAGCCGCACGATAGCAGCACCCCCCTGTTCACACTGCCCTGTTCAGGAACAAAGACAGAGCATATTAGTCACTGCCATCTTCTAACAGCTAAGATAATATCTTCTACATCTTGTTAGCATCTTCGAATACTCATTTACACTGTTGCTTCCATATTTCCCACGATATAAGCATTGGGGTCAGTCCATATAAAAGACCTGATTGGTGACTTTGTTAGCCCGGCCGAACCAAACCTGCAGCAAAGCAGTCACCCTGCCGGTCTCCGTACATGAACCTTGAATATATTCTTGAAGTGTTTCCATTCCATCAATGAACAAATGATGCAGAGTCTCCACTTTAGGCTCTGAACAACATCGACAACGATAGGCTAAACTAATCCCACATCTCTGGACTTCTCCATCAACGAGTATTCCCCCTTCCTATCCGCAGATAGTATATGCAAAGAATGTATCCCGCAAATTCATTAACTCTTTTATCAATGGAGAAGCACCAATTTTCACCATCTGACCATCCAGTGGAACATTAAATTTCCAATATTTCCTTCTAATAAAATCTGCTCACAACGACTTTGCCTGCACCAAATTCCATAAGGCTTTTAAGAGAAATGCTTTGATCACCTCTAGGAAATCCCTCACACTTAGCCCTCTTTCCTCTACAGGGAAATTGATTGATTCCGGGAAACCCACTTCTTACATAATTTGCCTTCACCGTCCCTCTGAAAAAATAACTTTCAAAGTAGTTTTGGTTTAAATGTGCGTTATGATGTACGACTCATTTTTTTTTGGTAGGATCGGTCCGTATCATTACTTTGAAAAATATTAAAGACGTGAAATACATTATATATATTTTAATTATAAATTATATATTTTTAAAATTTTAGCATTTGTATTGATTATTGATTTTATTGAAAAGATCTTTAAAAATGCATTTCAATGATATTAAGTTTACAAAAATCCGATAACAGTGTAGATAGTTATAATATTTTCATTATGCTAAAAGAAAAACACAATATTTCTCTCAACACATGTACATTCAACCAACTTTTTTGGGGAGATGATTCATTCGGTCCATTATCTACTCTAGACCATGATTGATGTGATCAAATGGATATAGTACAGGCATCGAAAGCCTTTCCACTAATCGCCTGTGCCACTCATTTACCATCCCGAGTGCACCATCTTACACATCAAGCTGAGCCAACAAACTTGCCATCCGACTTGATACAGATATCTTTTGGGCTAGGCTCAATTCAACCAACTCGTGGATGAAGAACACTAGGATCCAGAAGCACTGAAGAACCACCCCTGATGGCCAAAAGAGCAGAAGGAATAACAGTAACAATGAAAAATCCACTTTTACCCTCCCATTGAGAAGCATCCTTGGTGAGGGCAGGATTAACGATAGCCGCGAAAGCAGGAGAACCCTAACAGATAGGAGAAGAAACTAAAAATTTGATCGCTTCGCTAACATCAATAGAAGGAGAGTGAACCTTGAAACTCTGACCACCACCAATGTCTTTAGACTGCTCCACCGCTAGCTGAAGCGATTTATCATTGATAACCCGACAATTATTATTAGACAACTCAGCAGCGTCCAAGACACCGTAAGTAGAAAAAAACCTCTTTTCATTATCGTCCAACGGATGGGTAGTCCCTTTCTCGCTTTTCTCCACAGCCTCTTCGAAAGATTCGCGATCCCTTTTTCCAACATCATCATGGGAAGGACTTGGGCGAGAGGCGACCTTAGTAATATCCTAAACAGAATTCGGATGGGACACAGTCCAAGAACTCGTGGACCTCGCAAGCTTTCTTTTTCTGGAAGCAAGAACTGTAACAATAACAGAAGCATCAAGATCCGTAACACGAGCAGCGCGAGCAACATCACTAACGCCAGCATGAGCAGCAAAAGCCTTCACACGAGACTCAAAAAATAAAGCCCGCTCCTCTTCACTCATAGTGTACAAACCACTACACTCTAGGATGCCCTCGAAAAGATAAGCCTCCACAAAGAAATCAGTGAAGCTTCAGAAAGCGGCCACTGATCTTATCTTCCTCTGCAGTCAAATGAAGATTTTTCTATTTATTGGAAACTCGTAATGATCAAAAAATCAAACGAACTCGCAGTTGGAAATAACCAGAGTTCATAGAAGCATAAAGTCAAGACCTTGACCAATTGCGGATGTCATCGTTAAGTAACACCCTCTTAGGGTATGAGTGAGCTCCATGGAAGGATGACCTCAATTAGGTATTCACAAAGTATTTTCTTTCATGTAAATTAGATGAACTTTGTGATTAGCATACTCTATGTACTTGAATGTCAATGTTTAATGAAATCGATTGAAGTTTTATTTTTCATAATCATGGATACAGTTTTTACTCTTGTTTTCATCTTTCTTAAAGTCATAGATTCAAGATGTCTTCACTAGTATCATGAGTTTAACAAACTGACCCCTTTAATGCTTTAAGTATGATTGTAGTATAAGGTTATACATGATTTGTTAAATATTAGATATTTCATTTAAGTATGAAATCCTTATATGCTTTTAGATCATGCTTATAATCTTAGAAATGATTATCCAATTGGTTTGATTACATAAGCTTCGTTGTATAATTTCTCATCTTTAGGTGAGAACCTATCTAAGGATGAGTTATGATTGGAAGAATAAAATCTTGAGATAAGCCTAAGAGAACCATCAACTCATGGTGGTGATCTCTAAAGCCCTAAGTATCTTTATATTTTATTGTAATTTGTTTACATAGTTTTTATTTAGCTTTTAGTTCAATCACTTCATCAACCACGTATTTTCTAACTTGGTTAAGTTTTAAGATAGATTTAAAAATTAGTTTTTCGATTTATAGCTCTCATTGTGGGATTCGACTCGTATTTGCCGTTATCTAACTCAATAGATAACCGTGCACTTGAGGTATGATTTGAGATATGATTAAGTTTTTGGCGTCGTTGCCGGGGAGAGCAATGGAAAATTAGTTTTAAAGTCAATTTTGAATGTTTATCAATAGTTTAGTTTAGGTTCATTTTCATAATTGAGGTGCATTTGCAGTATTTGTTAACACTTTGTACTTCGAAAGTTTGAACATCTTCACGTTTTCATTTTTTTGACGATCTAACATTTGCTTTTTTATTTTTTTATTTATCTGGTAAATATACATGATCTGTGCTTTCCTGGACATCTTTCCAATTGTTCATTGGATCAAAGGTTAGTGAGAACCGAATTTTTGAAGTTGGACTACCTATACGCTGGAATTCGATTATTGCAGATGGCTGGTGTTTGGACGCCTATTTCTACTGATTGATTATTTTGTTTTGAGCGTTTCCAAATTCTATCATGTTCAATATCGTGTCTAGTTTCTAGATCATCTTTTGGATTTTAATTTGGATAAATGGTTGAAACAGAATTTGAATTCTCGCATTTCACAAATCAATCCAATGTTGAGCCATACAATGCATCGAAAAACAGTAAAAGACAAGAGTAAATTCTTCTTCTTCATTACTGTTTTGCCTTGTCTGTACACTCCTGGTTCTATTGTTGTGAGAAAGTGTTGATGTAGTGACATTTTGAATGCAAGAGAAGAAGAGATATTGTGGTGATGGTTGTGAGAAAGGAAGAACGACGAGGTGTGATGACGTTGTAGAGCTGAAGAGAAGGAGGCGAGGTGGAGAGATCTGTGAGGCGATGGTAAATAGTGACTGTGAGGTGGTTTGTTTGCGATTAGAGGAAGGAGTTTGAAGGTTGGTTAGTGTTATTTTGTTAGGCGTGATGGAAGAAAGGATCGGGTGAGGAGAAGAAGAAGGTCTAGATCATGATGTTGTGTTAGGGCATGATGGTGACAATTTGTGGCTGGGAGAATAGGGGAATAAGAGAGAAAGTTGATGATTCCTGGTCTATGTGTGACTAAAACGAGGAGATGGTGGATAGCAAGAAAGGTGTGATGAAAAAGAAGAAAAAGAGATGGAAAAAGAGGAAGAGAGGTCTGATTTTTCTCTATTCGTTGTCTTCAAAAATAGAAAATAGGAACACGAAGGAGAGATGTGCAAGAGGACGAAATCGTAAGTGCCTGGTTGGGAAGAAGGGATGGAGGTGCAATGGTGGTTTTCGATCTTTCTAGCGAGTGAGAATCACTAGTGAGGGGAACAATAAGCGGGGAAAGCAAGATAAAGACGATGAGGTGTGAAAGAGAGAGAAGGAATGAGGAAGATAGGAGAAAGAGAGGTTGTTAGTTGTAAGAGAAAAGATATTGAATAGAGTTGGGAATTTAGGTTAGGGTTGGGCTTGGGTTTGGTTAAGATGGGTTAGGGTTTAATTGTTATTGTCAAAGGTGTGATGGCTCAGTGGTTGAGCACCAGCGGATGGGCTTAAGCATTAAGCCTTCTTATGATCCCTGTCTGACTTTAGCATCGGAGTGTCATTGGCCACCACATTTGAAGTTTAATATCGTTCTGAATCAGATTACATATTCTGTATTGATTAATGGGCTTTGCAAGGAAGGGGACATGATTGGTACATAATCTATACTAAGGGGATGTATTTAATTAAGGATTGTGAAAGAAATGATTTCAGCAGGCATGTCCAAGCAATGATTTCATTAGGAAGCGATCTCTTATGACTTCCTATGACTAATAACAAATTCATAATAATCCATAGAATTTTGTAATAATCCCTTAAAATTCATCAAAATCGAATCCTTTAAAATCCATAAAAAAACCATGTGGATTTCGTAAAATCCATTGAAATTCTTTAAAATCCAAGAGTTTTTTAAAATCTTTCATAATCGATTACAATCCTTAATTGAATACACCAAATAGAGTTGGAAATTTATGTTAGGGTTGGGCTTGGGTTTTGGTTAAGATGGGTTTGAGTTTAATTGTTCTTCCTAATTTCACCCGTCACCGTCACTTTGTACCACTCTTTGAGGATGTCAAATAATTATTTTCGATTTGATGTGATTTCACCATTGAAGTCCACGATCTTACAAAAACACGAAAATAAAATAATTAAAATATTTGAAATACTAACAAATATAAATTATAAAATAATTTGATTATAAATTATGTGAATATCAATTGGAACTGTGTTTCTCTGATTGGTTACAATGTCGGTTTCTGGAAACACCAACAAAATACTTGTGTTCTATTCGTTTATAGTAGAGGCGAGTTATTATCCAATTCATTATTTGTTTTACTTATCTCAATTCAGATTTAATGGTGGAAAGTTTTGAAACCCAGTCCAAACCTTTTTTGTTGTTGTAGAACATTGGATTGACCTCCGTTTTGTTCTAGAGACAATGAGAAAAGAATCATTGGATCCCTTGATTCTAGCAAAAAAAAAATTCTTCTTCCCGTGTAGCTCATTGTTACATCTGGATTTCCAGTAACTCATTGTTGGTAGTCCTGACAAGTAAATTACTGTAGAACAGCAGTTGAAAAGTGATATTGGCAGTCATGTTTGTTTATTATGACAATTCAATTATCTAATATGGGTTATGATGTTAGTCCCGGGCCAAATGCAAATTAGTATGTATGTTAGTATATATACTTGTCGTTTATGATTGACTTTTATATTTTAGGTACATGTAAAAGCAGTAACATAAACCCTTTTATGGTGTAGTATACTTGACTTTGGAAAAAACCCTTTTGAGTATTTATTTTATTTTACTTTTAATTTTTAATTTTGATGGTAGATTATTTCAGGCCTGTATAACACTGTCTTCTTCTTCTTCGCGACTGCAACCAAACGACATAATGATTTCAAATCCAGCGAGCGTTTATGGATAAAATATGATGTTTTGGTTTGGGGTTGAAATTTTGTAGTTGGTTCTGTTAAAGGCTTCCAAATTTGGGTGGTATGCGATTTCATGTCTAGGATTTTGATTTTGGCCATGGTTTCATTCATTTAATCAACATTGTCAATGCTTTGAATGTTAATCTCACAGAAGGTGGATTTTAATGTTATTATTGGAATTGCTTTAGAGGGAGGGTTTTCAAAATCTACTTAAAATTGACCTTGTTGGCTTTCTCATCTGTAGTGATCCGATTTGGATGCAAGACATGGACCAAATCTGTTAGCTTCCCATTGTCCATTTCTAAGTTTAGAAATGAGTGACAATTGGATGGTAATGAATCTTCCTTATTGTTGCTGTTTTTAAGGACTTATTATTAAACGATGACTAATTCGTGTCTGACTTTTTTTTATATCTCCCTTAACTTAGGTTTTCCATTATGTATAAATAAGGTATTGTATTTAATACCACCAAATTAAGGGAATTAATAAAGTTAATAATAAGGTGAAGAAATGGGAAAGCAAATACTAGGCATTCTCGTTGTCTTCACTCTCCTCCTCGCCACTGTGCATCTATTTGAGGCCAAAGCACATTCGGAAAACCCAGTCATAGACCATTCGGTCGGCCATAGCCAATTTCTGGCCCTTTCCCCCGGCAGAAGACAATGTTTGAATAAGTGTTCACCATCTTGCGGAAAAGGAGGGGCTTCTACCTGTATAAGTTCTTGCATCAATAGATGTGCAAATAAGTGAAACAGAGACTATACGCGTCCGGAATTCTTGGAGATTATGTAGTCCCTCGGTTGATGACTTGTGCACCACTTAGAATTAATTAATGTTCTCTCTCTTTGTGTAATTAGAATCAAAGCAGTGGAGTTATTAATTAAAGCATCACGAGTAGGCATATCAATGAAATGCCCTTTGAAGGGTTGTTAAACAAATTTTTTTACCAAGTCCAGATTCCAGATCACCTGCTCGATGCAGAAGAGAAGGACTGGATTATATGCTCCTCAAATTATACAAGGGCGTGTTTGATTTCTGTGTTTTATATGTAAAATGAAAACTTTTATCACAAAATCCCACCTTTTAGTGTTTGATTTTAGTTTGGGTCCGAAAAAAAAATGGTTATTTTTCATTTGGCCTCCATTAGTTTATGGTTATTCTTATTTAGCCCTTATGATACACTAAAACGATCCCAACTCTGCGCCGCACACGTGTCATGATGATCTCGAGAAAAGATAAACCTTAGCGTCAACCCAACACTGATCTGATCCAAGCGGTTTTAAACCCACACAATGTAGTCATTCAAATGGACCCGAATTCTTACAGCCTGCTAGGCCCACGTGTCTCATAGCTATCCTCAATACCCGTAAACCATGCTAAAGGCAAGTATCTCAATGATCAGCTTCGAACGGGCAATTACAGACGTTATTTGCTTCAAACTAGGAAGCAAATTCTAGAGCATATGTTACATAAGAAGACTTCTACCTATAGACTACTCTTGGAATGGAAACTATCTCTCGCGTATTTAAAATCACACGACTAACATGGAAACTTCCCTCTATAGTACGACTTCTAATAGAGAAAAATCTCCACGAAGAATTTTTTTTCCTAGACTACTACACCGATAGCATGGTCGAACCAGGACTCCTGCACTATAAATAAGGCATGAGGTTGGTAAGCTAAGGTACGCTACAAATTTCATGTTTACAACATTACACATTCCTTAGATACATTGTTTGACTTTAGCATTGGAATGTCATCGGCCACCACAATGGTGGTCCGTAGTTAACGTGTGTTTCTTTTGCAGGTCAAGGTCAAAGTATAGAGCGAAAAATGATTGCATCAGTTTGGCGTCATGCATAGGGACGACAAGTTTCTAATCTTTTACTAACATCATCTCTCCTCACGCTACGAAGTGATGATGACCACTCGATCAAGCAACGATGGAGAACAAGGGGAAACTCGAGCGCTCAGCCTGGCGCTACTTCATCGCTCTCGACGGTGCAAATAACGCACAGGCATCAAGCTGACGCTCCTTGAACAACATCAGCATTGACGGACCCCGAATCAGATCCAAGATAAATTTTTATGCATCAAGTGTTGTTGACGATGAAAACGCTTAGATCGATAAAACAAAAGCCTGACGAGACACTGAAGGGGTATCTAACTCACTTCAGTAGTGACCTACATTCGTCAACGTGTGCAACAATACAACGCCCGTCTCAGCTTTCATCAATGGTTTGGGGAAAGGTAAGTTCTATAACTTCCTGATTCTGGACCCACCAGTAAATATGGCAGACTTGCCAAGGGAAGCACAAAACTACATCGCCTTAGAAGAAGAACGGGCAATCAGGAGCGAAGCCGGACCCAAGGAAAAATCAACCAACGAGATATGCGTGCTTCATGGAGCCCATTCCGAGTCCAAACTATCAAATAGGTCCAAAAAAGGCTCTCCGAGGTATGAGGATCCAAGCAAATACGCGGTAAGTAGCTAGCACCGCGTGGCCAGAAGCATGACCATTCCGTGCCACTAGCATTTACGGAATAAGACCTCTAGGGCTTACAACTCCCGCACAATGATGTCCCGGTAGTAACGATCTCCCTAGCAAGCTGGGAAGTAAGGAAATCCTTAGTGGACACTGGAAGCTCATTGAACGTCCTGTTACACTGCATGCTTTATAACATGCAATTAAAGGAGAAAACATTAACCCCCGATCACCGTTTGATGATCGATTTCAGTGGTGAAAAACGCTTCCTTGTGGGAAAGATACAATTGACGGTAATAGCGAAAAATAAGCCAACTAAAAAAAACATGTTTTAAGAATTTATAGTAATCGATGCACATTCGACAAATAATTCGGTCCTAAGGAGACACTGGAATCACCAAATGGGAGCGACAGTCTCCACTCTACACCAGTGCACCAGTATCCAACAAACCAAGCGGTCGGTACGTTAAGAAGCAACAAGGCAGTAGCCAGGGAATGTCAGTACATGACGGCATTGCCACCCAGTGATTCTCAATTGGCAGCTGGCCCCGCGACTAAGATGATTCTCTATCCCGCCCTAGAAGTAGGGGAAGAACAATTTGTCCTAGACGACGAGGCTCTAGTAAGCAATCGAGGCATGCCCTATGTCGGCCAACAGGATAAAGAAACCATCACGGTCTACCTCGACGGCCCTCTCAACAGCAGGGCTATCAAGATAGGTTCCCGCTTGAGCAAAGACTTGGAGAAACAAATCACGAAGTCGCTACAACGAAACCAAGACATCATCACCTAGGCCATGCGAGACATGGTGGGAATCGACCTATCAATAATCACCCATCGCCTAGAAGTGGAGCCCACGAGGAAGACCATAAGGCAAAAGAAGAGGCTCGTGGCTCCCGAAAGGAACACAATCATAAATGAAGAAGTGCAGCGTTTACTCAATGCAGGCATGACTAAGGAAACACGATACCCAGACTGGCTGGCGAACACCATTCTTGTAAAAAAGAAAAAGGGAAATGGAGAGTGTGTATGGACTACACAAACCTGAAAAAACTCTGTCCACAGAACAACTTCTCACTCACCCACATTGATCAGATCGTGGACGCCACATACGGGCACAACTTACTAAGCTTCATGAACGCCTATTCAGGCTACAATCAAATATTAATACACCCCTAGATCAAGAAAAAACCTTTTTCGTAACTGAAAGAGGAATATATTGCTACAGGATGACGTCGTTCAACTTAAAGAACGTAGATGCTACCTACCAACGATTGGTAAGCCGAATGTTTAAAGAATAGATTGGCAGAAACATGGAGGTCTACATTGACGATATATATGTTGGTCAAGAGTCTCTGCGGCCCCAACTAGATAAGAGACCTCAATAAAGCATTCAATCAGCTAAAAAAATATCGGATGAAGCTCAACTTATAGAAATGTATGTTCGGAATTGAGTCTGAAAAATTCTTAGGATATATAGTGAACAAAAGGGGAATCGAGGCTGATCCAAAATAGATTCAGACGCTTTTCGACATTAAAGCCCTTGCAAACATCAGAGACGTTCAAAACCTGACTATAAGGGTAGCAGTATTCAACATATTTATATCTAAGTCGTCCGACAAATGCCATCCTTTCACTAAAATACTATGAGAAAACAAATGATTATCTTAGAACGAAGAGTGCGAACAAGCCTTTCAGAGCTTGAAAGCATACATGGGAGTCCAAAGCTGTTCTAAAAAACTGCGATGGGTGAAACACTCCACTTGTACTTGTCTATTTTCAAATACACTGTCAGCTCAACCCTTGTACGAAATGACTGAGGGACCCAAAGGCCAGTGTATTACACCAGGAAAACCTTCGTAGAAGCAGAGACACATTATTCGGACCTGAAAAAGTTAGCTATGATACTGGTCGTATGCTTTAGAAAAACTGAGACCATATTTTCAGGCCCATGATTAAGCCCAAACAGTACACGCGGTCAATTGCAGTAAAGAATGGGGTGTCGATCCCACGAGGAAAAACGATCTACAAAATAAGGTAAAGGAAGACAAACTATGCGAAACTAAAGTTAATAAATTCTAACAAATTTAAAATACGAAATTGAATTTAATTTAATGAAAATTAAGTTTGGAAAAATCACAAGGTTCCAAGAATCCCTCCTAGACTTCACGCGCCAACTAGTATTGATTCGCTATGATGACTCAACTACGTGTTTCACATCCCAAACGACGTAATCGGAAAAATAATCTTTTATGCATTAATATACCCTAATGTAAATGAATTTTAGATTTCACTTCTTCTAAAAAAACACAAAGGTTTCTCAT
This sequence comes from Berberis thunbergii, assembly GCA_003290165.1. Classification (NCBI taxonomy): domain Eukaryota; kingdom Viridiplantae; phylum Streptophyta; class Magnoliopsida; order Ranunculales; family Berberidaceae; genus Berberis; species Berberis thunbergii. The sequence continues at coordinate 30,266 of QNQO01003751.1, read as the reverse complement.
ATGTGATATCCTAAACTTACGATATATCCGGAGACAATACCGTAATAAATGACGATCACATATAACTAACCTACCGGAATCAATTAATTCTTAAACATTTCACACATAAGAAAAGCGTGACTAAGCTTATATGGAGAAGAAAAGATAATCACCAGAATAATAAAAATCTACGATATCCTTCTCACTGAAATAACATAATTTCTATATTAAATAAAAGTGAGAATCATTAAACATCATTATTCATCGTGAAAACTTAAAGCGAATCAAATGTTAATTTAGTGCGTTACATCTAGGAGTTCACCTCTTCACCTTGCAAGGGGTTTAGTGACTCATGGTGGTGGTGGTCACAGCATCAGTGGAGGTGGACCTCATCTCTTCCTATATGCACACAAATCCCGAGAAAATTGCAAATCCCGAGAAATCTCAGCAGCTGCACTGTGGTTGTACTCAGCAATGGGCTGAGGTGCGAATAGTGAACTGATTCAAAAATCAGTTTTTTCCCGCTTCACAGTCGCGTGGTTCAGCCTTCGTCTCCAGCGCACCGCCCCCTGCTCCGCCGCTTCTGCTTCGCTCCTCGCGAGTGTCCTCTCCTCTCGACCGGCTCCAGTGCTTGCAAGAACAAAGAGAAAGTGAATGAAGAACGAAAATGGGAGAAGCGATGGCTGTGAAACAGGGAGGCGCTCTGTCGCGAGCTCTGTTCACAGCGGTGATGGTGGTGGTTGTGTTGTCTATTTCGGCGGTGGTCGAGAGAGAGAGAAGTGGAGGAGGGAGAGACTGTGGAGAAGAGAAAAAGCCGAAAGAGGGTGAGGAACAGGGAGTGAAACAGGGAGGTGCCCTGTTTCGCGGCGGTGTTCTTTGCGCGGTGGTGGTGGTGGTGCTCGGGTGATGGTGGCTATGAGAGAGAGAGAGAGAGATGGTGGTGGCGGTTGTGTTCTGGACAGAGAGGATGGTGGTCTGTTTCGGTGGCGAGGTGAGGTTTATAGCGTGAAACATGGGCGTGACACGGTGGTTAGTAATGGTGGCAAGATGGTGGTTGGTTAGTGGCGAGAGATCTCTATCTCTGCCGCGGTGGAGGTAGTGATGGTGGCTGGAAAAGAGAGAAGGAGCTGAAAACGTGCAAGAGCCTCCCAAGAGAAGGGAAGAGAGAAACCTAAGTAGGGTTCCCCTATTTCCTTATTAGGCTGGGCTTAGATTTCTAGGCTTGGGCTTGATTAAATTAAGTGGTTCTAGGCTTACTTGGGCTAGGTTTAGAGATGTGAACCACTATTTTGTACCACGGCTAGAATCAACAAATTAATCATCTCCTCAAATTGTCGCCTTAATGCGATTTTGTCGTTCACGCGCAAATTCCTATAAAAACATGAAAATGAAATAATTAGAATAAAATATATTAATTTAAGCACTAACATATATAAATTAAGGGATATATTTTGTAATAATTACGTGTATATCAGCCCACTCTATAGCGGTTCTGACCAAGCATATGTTCCGTTCGGTTTAGCATAAACCCGAGTTATCGGACAGGATGGTGAAATGGTCAGTGGAACTCAGACAATTTGACATAATCTATGCTCCAAGAACCGCCATCAAAGTCGAGGTGCTGACGGATTTCATGGCCAAGTTCACAGGTAGAGCATAGCCGATGATAGATCACCAATCCTTGGATTCAAGCATTCAAGCGTGGATCTTAAGCTGCGACGGATCATCAATGAGAAAAGAAGTGGAGCTGGGATCACACTCCATTCCTCTAGCGGCTTCACCCTCGAAAAAACATTCAGGATCGATTTTCCCATTTCAAACAACGAGGTCGAATATGAGGCCCTTATGTCCGGCCTAAACCTAGCCTTAAGGATCAGGATAGATCACCTAACGGCATACAGCGTGTCACAACCTGATCCACAGAGTATTATATTATCCTCTTTGGGTTTAAGACCTGCACGACTTTAAAACACATAATACTTTGTAGATCCAACCTCGTACATATACAGTACATCACCCTCTCATACCCATGCGATTTGGGGCTATGATATCCCATTTATAACTTGCCAATCCTCTTGAGATTCATGGGCTCTTGGGCTTATCCCTCACCCTCCCCGTGATACCCTTGTGTTGGCGAACCTGAGGGGGGAGGGTGAGGGAGAAGCAAAAGAGACCATGGATCCTAAGAGGGTTGACAAGCTACAAATGGGAGATCATATTTTCACATCGCTTGGGTTCAGGAGGGTGATGGACTATATTTATATGAGATTGGATCAACAAAATACTACACGTTTTAAAGTCGTGCGGGACTTGGGCCCAAAGCGAACAATATAATACTATGTGGATCGAGTCATAACAGAATGATATCAGAGTCATACCCAGCCGAAAGTGTGCCAATGCGGATGTTGAGATCCCAAGGGGGTGTACTGTGATACCCTTGTATAAGCGGACTTGAGGAAAATGTTCCTGAGTAAGGGAAGGTGATGTACTACATATGTACGAGTTTGTATCTACAAAGTACTATGCAATTTAAAATCGTGCGGGCATTGGGAGTAAAGCGGAGAATATAGTACTCTTTTAATCGGGTCGTGACAGAATGATAATAGAGCCTAACCCAACCGGAAGTGTGTCAACAAGAACGTTGGGCTCCCAAGGGGGTAGACTGTGAAACCCTTGTGTGAGCAGATCTGAGGGGCATGGTGAGAGAGAAGCCAGCAGCCCGTGAGTTTTAAGAGGATTGACAAGCTACAAAAAGGAAATCATGTTCTCACATCGCCTGGGCGCGAGAGGATGATGTACTATATATATACGAGTTTGAATCTACAAAATACTACACGTTTTAAATCTTTGCGGGCATTGGGCCAAAAGAAAACAATATAGTACTCTATGGATCGAATCGTTACATAATGATATCATAACTTGACCTAGTCGAAAGTGTGCCAACGAGGACGTTGGGCTCCCAATGGGGTGGACTGTGATACCCTTGTATGTACGGACCCGGGGGTTGAGAGAGATGCCTAAGAGCCCATGGATCCCAAAAGGTTGGCAAGGTACAAAGGAGATATCGTAGTCTCACATCGTCTAGGTGTATGAGGGTGATGTATTAAATATGTACGAGGTTGGATATTCAAATTACTACGCGTAATAAAGAAGTGCGAGCCTTGGGCCAAAAGCAACAAATGTAGTACTCTGTAAATCGGGTCATGACACCCCCCCTTTGGTTCGCCTACACAGAGGTATCATAGTCCATTCCTTTTGGTAGCTGAACGTCCTCATTAGCACACTTTCGACTGGGTCAGACTCTAATACCATTTTGTCACGACCCTATCCACAAAGTACTATATTGTCCGTTTTAGGCTGAAGGCCCGCACAGATTTAAAATGTGTAGTACTTTGTAGATCCAACCTCGTACATATATAATACATCACCCTTTCGCACCTAAGAGATGTGGGACTATGATCTCCCCTTTATGGCTTGCCAATACTCTTGGAATTCATGGACTTTTGGGCTTCTCTTTCACCCTCCCCTTGAGGTTCGCCCACACAAGGTTATCACAATTTACCTCCCTTGGGAGCCCAATGTCTTCGTTAGCACACTTCCAGCTTGGTCAGGCTCTGATATCATTTTGTCACGACCTGATCTACAGAGTACTATATTGTCTGCTTTGGGCCCAAGGCCCGCACGACTTTAAAACGTGTAGTACTTGATAGATCCAAACTCGAATGTATATATATATATATAGTACATCACCCTTATTTACCCAGGCAATGTAGGAGTATAATCTCTTCTTTGTGGCTTGTCAAACCTCTTGGGATCCATGAGCTTCTCCCTCACCCTTCCCCCAGGTTCGCCCACACAAGGGTATCACAGTCCACCCCTTTGGGAGTTCAACGTCCTCGTTGACACACTTTCGGCTGGGTCAAGTTTTGATACCACTCTGTCACGACCCGATCCAAAGAGTAATATATTTTTCATTTTATACTTAATGCCGACACAACTTTAAAATGCGTAGTACTTTGTAGATCCAACCTCGTACATATATAATACATCACTCTCCCTTACTCAGGCGATGTGGGACTGTGATATTCTCTTTGTAGTTTCCAAACCCTATTGGGATCTATGGGTTCTGGGCTTCTCCCTCACCCTCTTCCTCGATCTGCCCACACAAGGGTATCACAGTTCACCCCCTTGGGAGCCTAACATCATCGTTGACACACTTTAGGCTGGGTCAGATTCTGTCAGATTCTGTCACGACCCGATCAACATATTACTATATTGTCCACTTTAGGCCCAAGGCCTGTACGACTTTAAAACCTGTAATACTTTGTATATCCAACCTCGTGCATATATAGTATATCACCCTCTCACATTCAGGCGATATGAGACTATGAGCTTCCCTTTGTAGCTTGTCAACCTTATTGGGATCCATGGGCTCTTAGGCTTTTCCCTCACCCTCACCCTCCCCCTCAGGTCGATACACACAAGGGTATCACAGTCCACCCCTTGGGAGCCCAACATAATAGTCTTGTGATACCCCTGTGTGGTCGTTCCTGAATGGGAAGTGGGACAATGAGGACGTTAGGCTCACAAAGGGGTGGACTGTAATACCCTTGTGTGGCCGAACCTGAGGGGGATGGTGAGGGGAAAGCCAAAGAGCCCATAAATCCCAAGAGGGTTGGCAAAATACAAATGAGAGATTATAGTCCCATATCGCCTGGGTAAGGGAGGGTGATGTTCTATATATGTACGAGTTTGAATCTACAAAATACTACGGGTTTTAAAATTGTGGTGGGCTTGGACTCAAAGAGGACAATATAGTATTATGTGGATCGGACCGTGAGACAAAGTAAACAATGTCAATAGGCAGGGGACGTACTGATTGGAAAACGTAGACGGAGATGGACTTAAACGACCATGGAATGTATAACACCTCAAAAAATATTATCAAGAGTCTAGTCAGCGGTCACACGTCTGATGATGACGACTCACCAAGGGATCATTGCTCTCCAACAGACAATGCTCGCTGAACTTACCATGTAAGCTGAGTCTATTCACGACTAATGACGACGGCTTGTGGTGCCCAAAACTCAATCCACCGCACACGGGCAACAACGACTGAGGAAGTGGGAATCAAGTCAGTGCTCACATGCCTGATGATGACGACTCGCCAAGCGATCATTTCTTTCCAGCAGACAATTGTCTGATTGTCGAATTTATTAGGTAAGCTTACTCAGGTTGCGACTGATGACGACGACTTCTGGTGCCCAAAGCCTAGTCTGTTGTGTGGGGGCAACAACGACCGAGGAAGTGTGAGTTTAGTCAGCGCTCACACATCTGATGACGACAACTCACCAAAGAATCATTGCTCTCCAACAAACAATGGTCGCCGAACTTACCAGGTAAGCTTAGTCAGTTTGCGAGATGGAGATAACTTTTGGAACCCAACACCTAGTCTATTGTGCATGGACCACGACGGTCGAGGAAGTACAAGTCTAGCTAGTCAGCGCTCGCCTTCTCGATGCCGATGACCCGCCATTGGATTATTGCTTTTCAATGGACAATGATCGCCGAACTTACCATATAAGCTCAATCAGTCCATAACTAATGACGAGAGCTTCAGTGTTCAACATCTAGTCTGCAACATACGAATGGCGATGAACGATGAAGTCAATGCCTCATTGACATTCTTACACACTAAAACAATGACTCGCCAAACGATCAATATGTGGACCAGAATAGCTCACATATAAATAATAGCAGCAAAAAACATTCAGTTCCGATACAACTCGACTAACAAAAACAAGTAGTTTGCCCGGTAGTACAAATTCTACAATCTACAAAACATCTAAAGATCATTCAGATGCACCAACACCAGTCAACACCACTTTTCAGATCCACCACCACCACTAGGGGTGGGCAAACGGGCTGAGGAACCGTGGATCCAAACCGAATCGGGTCATTTTACTCCAAACGGTTCGATTTTTTTTTTATAAATTATGAAACAGTTCAGTTCGATTTTGGAACCGTTCTAAAACGGTTTGGTTCCGATCCGTTATATAACCCTCTTACACGTGCCTTAATATGAATGGGTAGAAATTATTTTTAACTAACCCTAACACCCCCAAATCCCATCCTCTCCAATGCAAACCTATGGCTCATCGTCACTCTTCAGATCTAGTTTCAAGATCACATCTACTTCTTCTTTTCTACTGGTGAAGAAAATCGATGGCGAAGCAAAGAAGCCCGAAGAACAACAAAGCTCATTGTCACTATGGTTCTATTGTTAGCGAAGCAAAGATCACCCATCTGATGTGGCTTTAATTTTCAAAGATTGTCTTGGATTTGTTTGATTGTTGGTGAAGGAATGAGGACTGACTGACTGAGGAGTTATAGGTTTCAACTTGTTTTTTTTTTTTTTTTCTTTCTTTGGAGGTAAAAGACTTGTGTTCTGTTACTGAATAAGCAAAATGGAGCTGCTTGGGAACCTTATAGACACCAATCTCCGTATACAAACTAGTTGTGATTCTTTGCTCAAACAACTTCAAGTATTCTTCTCTTTTCCAACACTTACAGACACCAGTTTCGGACATGATGTGATTGGTTTTTTTTAAGCCATTAGTGGCATTTCGGAGCTCAGATAGAGAGTATTGTTTGAAAACGGGGATTTGATCTTGGTTGGACTCATCGAGATCAGGCTTCCCTCCTCCTCCTCCTCCACCTTGCAGAGTTTCTTCTTCTTCCTCATCTGGTGATTGTATGTTACTTGTCTTGAACTTGGACTGTGAGCAACCCATTGATCAATTGATTGATTAGATGATCTATTATTTGCTCCCGTGGCACGATTATTTTCTTTTGTTTTTCTGTAAATGGTAACTGAAACAGAGAGAAATTATTGTGTGTTGAGAGTGACTGAGAGTAATGAAGAGTGAAATAGAGGTCGCAAGGGGGAAGACTGAAGAGGGAGGCGCACGTGAGAGAGAAAGGGTGAACTAATTTATTGGTTTTTAGTTTGTGTTGTTGTGTGTATCAAGAAGAGCAACCGAGTGAGAGTTGTGTTTTGTGTTTGTTGTACGTTTCTTATTTTCATTGGTTTGATGGGTGGATGGATGAAATGGTATGTTTTGCTCAAACAACTTTAGGTATTCTTCTCTCTTCCAACATTTACAGACACCAATTTTTTTTTTTTTTTTTTTTTGCCAAATTCTGTGTTTTGCTGTAAAGAAATTCTCTCTTATCTTGGTATTGGTAATTTTTCATTCACCAAATAACAGAGCTTTTTCAGAACCTGGTTCGAGAGTACTGATTTGTGTTTGGGAGGGTGGTCAGACCACTTTACCCTTCTCTCCATGGGTTTGGAAAAGTTGAAGAGAGATAGAGTTGGTCCGATCACACGTACATACCACCCTCCCAGGCACAAATTAGTGCTTTCGAACCATACTCTCTAACTTTTTTTGATAATTAATAATGTATAAATGCTCACCTCAACGCGCTTGGAGCTTGGAACTTTAAAGCTGGCTTGTGTAGAGAAGGAGGTGGTCATGAAGGTCCCAACAAATTCTATTGATTGTGAATACAGAGATTTCTTTGAGTCAATGGGCTCTGTTATCTTCTGTGAACTCAGCAATGGCAACTTTGGTTTCCCCATGAATGGATACAAAGGCATAAAGGTAGTGTACTTGAAAAAATAGCTCTGAACAATAAAACCCCACGAAGAACTAATAAAAAAAACCATGAGCCAAACAAACTCCAAATAAAAGCCACGATCGAACCGCAAGACGAAGAAGATTGGCACAAGATCTTCGCAAAAATCAGACTCGAAAGACCTGATAACCACAAACTCGCCACAAAATCGACGAAAAACCTCAACCTGAATACAAAGCTTGCACCATATCCAAGGCTCAGTCTGCATCTAGGTTGAGATCAACTCTTATCATATTACCAATATTTTTGAAAGATGAACGGACTTCGTCCTCATCGCTACTAAGCTCTGATTCAACAGGACGCCGCCCTAAACCACTGAGATCATTGCCAAGATTGGCCCATGAACACTCGCGTGAAGTAATCCTTATGGGCTAGTTTGAGGCAGCTTCGGTATAATGTTAATCGGTTAAAGGAGCTCCAAAACTTGGGAGCTCCCAAATGAACAGCCGTGGAAGAGTTTCCCTCAAGATGCTTAGCGCAAGGTTCAAAACCTATTGGGAAAGGAAGGTTGTTTTCTTGGATCGGATCAGAAGTTAAGCTCCGCTCCAATTCAACATTTGCATCCAATTGTTCCACCCGCCTCGATTTCTTAGAAATGCCTGATTTCACTTGCCTTTGTTATAACATGAGAGATGACCTAGTTGGAAAGATTGAGAAATTGGCCCAGATGAGAGATCAATCTCTTTGCGCCTTTTTGGCTTGTTTACGAGCCATATTCTCTTGTTTTGAAAACTTGTTCAGGAGAGGGTCTAAATTGAAAAGGCCATTCTCCACTGCCTCGAGATATGAGATCTGATGAGTAGTAGCTTTCTGTTCCTGGACTCTGTCCTCAGCTCTGATATGCTCCTCTTCTGATACAACTTCCTGTGAGTCAACACATTGTTCCAACTTAGATACCTAGGTCAGAGAGTTTACCAAAAGGCTTTTCCCCTTATGTAACGAACTTAGTCGAGAAGTCACGGCCGCCGAGTTTTCACCACTCGGAACAACACTTGGTTGCACCAATGGGGGTTGCTCTGATTGTACGGCCTGTCGGAGAAATGTTTCGAGAAAGACCTGAGCTCTAGGTTTCCAAACCTGTTGCTGCTGACTGTCAACCCTTTGTTTGGTATTAACAAACACTGGTAAGGCGGATTGCCCACTCGACTTCGCCACCGGTGACCAACAGATCTTGGAGTCAATTGTTGTCCTCGCCAAATTGAACCCATTAACTCCAACAATATGCTCCACCTGAGGAAGTTGTACCCTAAGAACTTTGGAGAGGAAATCAAACAGATAATCGTGTCTAACATTAGTTGATTTCTCCGACTCATTCCCGACAGCTGAAGAATTGGGATAACAAAAACTGTTGTTTGAAACCACCTCAGCATAAGACCTAGGACATGGAGGGGGATTCACTCTGGGCTGCTGAGTGAGAGAAGTCTTGGTTTTGGATGCTTGATAGTTGTCCCATTCACCAATTTAGCCAGAGACCAGAGTTAACCAGCCATTGCCATCGAGATCGGCTGTAACTCTCAAAGTCATGCTCATTCACATTCTTTTCATGTTTGGTTATCTTGTCTAACAATATAAACGATTTTTAGGTTTTAAAGAACCAATAGTAAGATCATCAAATTAACTGCCAAGTTGTAGACACTAACTTCCTCACCTGCAGCATGCAATACAAGTCGTAGTCTACTATTACGTGGTCACAAGATCTCTGTAATTGTAATTCCAATTCAACAAAGCATTCATAACTATATTTAGGCCAACTTATGAGAAAATACAACAAATAAATAACACATTTATTAATTACTTGTCTAAACGATTAATCTTCGAGCTAGCTAGCTCCTGAGCCGAACTATCATCCTTTACAAATACAAACATAGACCCTCATATCCGCTACAGATCCTTAATTCTTGGTCAAGTTATGCCACAAGTTGCCGGGTTTCTAAATTTATACTTAATGTTGGGATCGATAACAATGGTTCGATGGAGTTGACGTACGTGTGGCATAGCTATGTCCAAGTCGAATCAAGGATGTTATGTTGTCAAAGTGTGACAAATCAATCTTTTGCCTGAAGAACTCGGCATTTTCTGGTGTCGTAAACCAGTTTACTCGGGGTGTTCCAATGATACCTTCTTCCAGTTTAACCTACAATTAAACAACTCATTTGGATTAGTTTCATTTTAATTCATCGGAAAGCATGATCGAAGTAGTAAATTGAAAATGTGAAACTGACCTCAATGCGCTTCGAACTTGGGACTTTAAATGTGGCTTGTGCAGAGAAGGAAATGGCGATAAAGCTCCCAATAAACTCTATTGATTGTTGACACACCAACTTCTTTGAGTCAATGAACTCTGTGATCTCAACAATGGCAACTTTGCAGTCTCCATGAAAGGAAACAGAGGCATAAATGCAGTGTACCTGAAATCCAAACATACGATCATACATTCAAATAAAAATCTAAAACTTATTTACTAGGAATAACTCCAACCTTTTTTTTTTTTTTTTTTGCTTAACAATGTAGTATGTGGGGCAAACCATGTGTAGATCATGTCACCAATTAATTTTCTAGGCAGATGGCCTCTCAGATAATCTTGATTGGGGAAGATGAGAACGCAAAAATACATGATCTACCAACTTGTCTCCATAGTGGTACTGCTCAACCCAAGGGCAGAAAAAAATTTTCTGCTGACGAAGATCTAAGTTTTGATACATTGTTAAATTGTCATGTACTCTAAAATAGCTTAAGCTGACCGTATCTATATATGGCTTGGAAGTCGATTAGATAGGTGGTGTGGTGTTCTAGTCCCATATCCATGAATCGAGTCTAGGTCTACTGTTGGGTTGGGACTACCTATTTCCTATGTCATTTTTCACACACACCAACCCAAATACAAAGTTAATCCCAATATCTTCGACTTGGAGTCCAATATAATTGTTTCAGTAGTGAGATCAAAGACACTTCGTATTCTTTTGATGCCCCATAGGAACAAGACTGGTTTACTTACTAATTCATATTACTTTTCCCTCAGGGGGTGGGCTCTGAATTGTTTTTTCATCCTTCTGACCAGCTTATAATTAGAGTATAACTTCTAACTCCAGTAAACAAAACCAATTTATTACTCAAAACTTTCTTACTTCTCAATGAAAACAAATCCCAATCCTATATCTAATCCTTCACCCATTTATATGCCACACCAGGTACTCACCCATTCGAGGCAAATTGCTATGTTATAATCATAGCAAATATGCCATCGCTGATTTCGATGATATCAAATTTGTAAAACATGAGCAGCGATTAAGTTAAGGACGACCGTTGTGGTGGCCGAAGGCACTTCGATGCTTAAGTTAGATATCGAATCGAGGAAAAGTGAAGACTGTATGTAAACTACAGTGTGTATCTGTGTCCATACATTTCTTCGTCATTTCACTAATTCTTATAATGAGTGTTTCAACTCCAACTGTCTCGGAGATCGAGGGCGTGATGGAGGGAGGAAATTTCGCATAAGATTTTACCTGTGCATGACTAAGTTCTTCGATACTTGGCTCTGTTTAGGACCTAATGCTAGATTGAGCTAGAACTAATTTCGTGCGAATGGATCTTAGGCTTGTGCCAACTCCAAATTCATTGTTCGGGCCTTATTGTCCTAAATGAAGCCCTAAAACTCGCACCTCCAACACTGATGCATCTTGAGCCTGGACGCCTGACTTACCAACTTAACAATAGTCTTATGCATAGATCCGCTCCAAACTATGCTAAAGCCTTTTAGTGCCGAGATTAGTCTATGCGACATGAGTGGATGATTGGTGTCTAATCAATAGTAGTCAAACTTTATCTAAATGCTAATCATGGACTGTGATACAACATGAGTCCCACTCGCTAGATGGCATCGATTATAATGTGGGCCCGATTTTATCCCTTGACTCACTCACTCACTGACGCCGAGGAATTTACAGCCAATGCATGTAATAAATCATTCTCTCACATTTCATCCCAAAATCACCCCTAACATCAACAACAATTACCTACAAACCTTTACTGAACAACAAAGCCATCTTCACCATATCATTGAGGGCAAAGTAAACTATTTTTCCAACTTCACCACAAAAGATTCCTCAAAACCCCCCAAAAAAAATTCTCACATTTTAGCTTCTCTCTTCATCCAGCTCTCCCCCTCTAAACTAAAAAGAGCATTTTTTTTTAATGCAAAGAAACTCCAGCCCATCTCTTGATTCCTCAAGAACACAAATGGGTATCTTTCAAATTTTCATTTTTATATTTTGTTTCTCATTTTTTTTTGTTTCTTATCTGTCTGGTTTTGTTTCAGTATATTAAAAGAAGTTGGCAAGAAATTCTACTTGAAGAAGCTCACAAGATTCTCATTCATGGAAGGACCCATGCATGACCAATTCCCTTTAAATCTCAACTTGAATCATTCATTCATTGTTCAAGTTGATCTGTTCTTTTGGGTTTTTGATAAAATGAGTGAAATTTGGGGTTTTGATTTGCAGGGGAGAGTAGCAAGGGAGAGAAAGGTGAGAACTTTAGTGGAGATTTTGAGTGAAGAAGGAGAAATGGAGGGTGGAGATAGAAGGACCCGATCCCATCGACGGCTGAGATTAGCATGTAATATGAGTTCAACAGAAGGTTTTGAAGAAGGAGAGCATGTGATCAATTCGGGTTCGGACGAACCGGGTCATACCGGGTCGGGTCAGGAGCCGGGTTGTGTGGGTTCCGGGTCAGGGATGAACTTGGCGACGGCATTGGCTGTGGAGAGGACATTCAGGGCGGAAAGTGTCGTAGTGGTGGGGCCTACTGGAACTGCGAGTCATTTTGATACTCCGGCACGGATGTCATTGATGAGTTTAATGGAGGAAATGGACGGTCAGGATGAGGAGACAACGGACAAGGATGGTACAGGAGCGAGAGATGATTCGATGTGTTGTGTGTGCATGGGAAGGACGAAAGGTGCAGCTTTTATACCATGTGGACATACGTTTTGTAGGGTGTGTTCGAGGGAGATTTGGTTGAATCGAGGGTGTTGTCCCCTTTGCAATCGGTTGATCCTTGAGATTCTTGATATTTATTGATTTTTATGGAAAATGGTTCTTGTGATTTATATGGAGGATCCATATAAAAATGTCGAAAATAAATGTATATGTGTTCTTCGAATGAAATTCGGATGTAATGTCAATTTGTTTGTTACTAGAGTATGTTCGTGTCGGTAATACTCTACATAATTTTATTTTTACTAAATATTTTATATTGAACACCTTCGTCATTATTCTCATTTTCGCTCTTAATCAGTAATGAAGTGTAAATTTATTCTAAGGTAAAAGTATGTATTATAAACTTTAGGGTTAGACTCAGTTAAATTTGAATCAATTAGAGAAAAATTTTAAACGCCGAGAATGAGTTCTCTCCCAATCTTTCAATTCACTGAATTAGTTGGAGGAAAATTTTAAATGCCGAGAATGAGTTCTCCCAAAATCTTTGAATTCGCCAAAACATGAAGTTTAGAGTTTTTGTTTGAATGTGCATTAAGATGCCCGACTCATTTTTTCTTCTTCTGATATGATTGGTCCGTCTCAGTGGGTAAAGTAGGTAACTTGGTGTCTGAGTCAACTCGCCCAATTTAGTAGGATAAAGGCAAGGGTATTGTTGGGCTTTCGCCTTATCAGAGGCCCACGTCCAATTTGAAGTGTAATATGGCTAAGTCTAATGATCAACAGACTTCTGACGATTATTGGAAGGTCTTTGAAGCCGTGGAAGAATATGTCTTCAACTTGGACTCCTTATTGACCAAGATGTTTATGCAGGCCAACATGTATCACGAGCTGGCTAGAAAAGCCCAGCGTGACAGAGCCGCTGAATGGGCTAATTTTTCAGTTTTTCCAACCAAATCCAGGTTCATGCTCAAACAAAGATCCACCAAATGAGGCTCAACCCACAAAGCAGGGCGAGTAGAACTTAAGGGATGTAATGCCCCTGCTGGGCTGATAAGGAATGAGTCTTCCAACTAGACTCAGGAGTGTTCGGTATCTCTTACTTACCCACAGGGTTTCGAGCCACCAGCAGAGCAATGTGTTAGAGTCCTTGGTTTATCCACAAAACTGTGTGTCTCTCATTTGGAGAGTTGCTCGTCTACACTAGACCACGTAGGTGCTCCTCCAGGCTTCGAGGTCCTTTGGACGAACAATCTTGGTTTTGTTCTCCTTAGCGTACATGCTTCTGGGTAGTCTTCAGGGGTTGTTTCTAGGGTCAATGACAGCGCGGAACACTCTATCTCTGATTGTCATTCGGCTCAAGAAGAGGCATCAGATCGTTCGACTTTCAAAGAAATTGACTTGGCAATGGGAATGAACCTCAGTCAGGATGAAGAAAGGGTTTTAGGTATGGTTCAAGCTGCGACACAGGGCAATATCTGACAAAACAATGGACAAGTGCACCAACCTCGGGGTCGAAGGTCCTTCATGAACTTTAAAATTCTTTCGTGGAATTGTAGGTGGCTCTGGAATACTGAGATGCAAAGGGGTTGCCGTAGATTAATTTCAGAGAATCGTCCAGATCTTGTTTTCATTCAGAAATCGAAAATGGAAATATGCTCTACAGAATTTATCAGAAAATTGTGGGGTGATAGCTCATTTGATTGGGCTATGGTGGAATCCACTAGCAGCTCAGGAGGCATTTTAGTTATCTAGGATGCTGATCTTTTGCAGACGAGGGAAATGTTGAAAGAGGTTTTTATCGCTTTCTATTCAGTTTCAAATGATTTCGGACAACTCTTTTTAGTCAGGGACTAACATATATGGTCTGTGTGATCATTCGCTAAGAGAACACTTTTGGGAAGAGCTTTATGACATTGCTGATTGAATGCAATCGCCATGGGTGTTAGCAAGGGACTTCAATGTTGTCAGTTATATGAATGAAAAAAAAAGTTGCAAAAAAAGGTCCATGAGCATGCAAAAATTCAATCATTTCATTAATGAGGTGGAACTCGCTGATTTCAGTTAAAAGGGGGAAAAGTTCACATGGTCAAATTGAAGAGATCGCCCTATTCTTTGTCGGCTTATATAATAGATTATGTTATTGTATTATAATTATATAATTGATTTTTTTATTAAGGGTAAGTATATACTAAAAATATTTTGAAAGTTGAAGTTTGGGGGGGGGGGGAGCATCTGCCCCCCATCGCCCCTGCCTTGGCCATATATTCTTTGGCTTTGGTGAAGGGAGTTAAGATGTGTGGTGAGACATGATCATAACTAGAGATATTATCATTTTATCAATCGGAAGCATATGAGTCTGGTGCCTTAATTTTAAAACCTGCATATATAAAACAAGTTTTAACCTTTAAGACCTGATATAAAACAATAACCTTAATTTCTTGAGTTAATTAGTTCTGATCAAAATATTACTAATGAGAGAAACAACCCTAATTTGGGTATGTGGAATTCCTTTGGTTTAATAGACAATTACCCAAACTCCTTCCATGTGGATGTGAAGTCATTTGTAATTCATATCAATAAGTTTTGGCTCGGTTACACTAACTTTTTGTTGCACTGACATTTTGGGATGTTTCGATTTTGTGGCGCCAACTTAAAATATTTAACACCGACTTACATTTTTATCAACAAAAACCATTTAGTGGTTAAATTTTCTCGTTTGTGAGCATTAATTTGTTCTTGACAAAAAACAAAAGTAAATCTTATCGATAAATTTCAATCATGAATTTTTAACTTTCAAATTTGCGTACAAATATCAAAGATACACTAACCATTGTCATAAGTTCTATAATAAATAGTAAACACTATAGTAGGTTGTTGATTTAGGACTCTGTACGAATGATTTCTATTGTAAATTTTTGATGTAGGGTTCTTGGGTATGAAGGCATTTTTTTAATAGTTACAACCACTTACATTTCTTATAATTTATTTATTTACGTTCCTAAACGAGAAAATTTCATCACCAAATGATTTCCATTTGTTAAAAAATTTAAGTTGGTGTTACATCTTTTAGGTTGGTGCAACAAAGTCGAAACATCTCAAAATGTCGGTACAACAAAGTGTTGGTGCAACCGAGTCAAATAGTTAGGTACATGTAGCAACTCCTTAAGTTTTTTTATTAAGCCATTACTCACAAGTCCTTAGAAATTGGGCTGCTTCATAAGACTAGTCAAACAGTTGACCAAGGAGAAATTGTTTTAAAATTTTCAAGTTTGACCTAACGTATAAAAGGGATAAAACCCTAATCCTCATCTCTTCTTCATATCCTTTCTTTCGGGTCACCCCAGCAAAATCTACCACCACCGACCGCCACCTCTTAATTAGATGCACCAACACCAGCCAACCCCACTTTTCAGATCCACCACCACTCAAGTTCAATTTAATTTCACCACCAGCTGCCACCTCCAATAGATCTTTACGACCACTAATCGACCTTTAAATAAGAGCCATCATGAACCCAGAACAATCAAAACTGATAGGAAAGAAAAATTGTGTTGAATTAATTTATTATTATTATTATTATTAGTATTATTATTATTATTTGTTTCCTGTAATTTTGGGGGCTTTTTAAGTAGAATCTTTTTATTTTTGTGTTTTGTTAATCAATCTCTTTTGTGTGGAGTTTTTGATCAAATTCTCCGACTTAAAAAATGGAATTTCCGTAATTTTTCATTGAATAAATTACAAGCGATGAATTGAAAAAAAGGACAAGTGAGATATGTCTTGTGTCACTTTATAATAAGCAACTATTACTGATAAGAAATGAAATGGATTTATCTTCAAGGAAATTGCTAACAAACACTATGTACAAGATCATTCAGATGCATCTCCTTAAGATTGCAAGATGAGAAAATAAAGTTTATATAGGAAGATGAGGCAACATATAGTCAAAGTTGTACCAGCTGAGTTGGTATAAGTGTGATAGATGATATCACATATCATGAAATCAAACCCGGACGGCAGCATGATTCTTCAAGAAATAAGTCCCACCCAAGAGTGCTTTGGAATAATTTTCATTGCTATTGTGCACGTGGCTAAAATATTAATCATGAATTAAAACTTGAGGATAACTAATTAATTAATTGGTTACAGATTTGTCATGTGCTACAATGAAAACAAGATTTGTCATACTTCAAAATAATTGAGATTCCTTGAAGCACATTGCAAATTAAACTTTGGTTGGCATTGTTGACTAACCTAAAGATTAATCTAAGTTCGCAATTGATTTCAGCAAAGGCATAAACTCCTAGCATTGTATGTCTTCTTATGGCACACACAATCACAGATTCAGATTAATTGTTTAAAGCAGACTTTGAATATCAATAAAGAGAACTTCTAACTATCGACTAGTCTAGATAATTATTCTGGATATAATCGGTGAAAACAAATTATTGAAATTCAGAATTCAACTGTATTTAACATTCAAGCATATAGAAAACAATAAATTTAGATACGACAAATGCTAGGGGAATAGATATGAGGAGAAAAACAACAGGGAATAACTTTTCCTCCAAAAGGGGGGAGAAGAAGGAGAGGAGGAGAGAGGAAGCCTAAATAGGGTTCTCCTTGTTAGGTTGGGTTTGGGTTTCCAGGTGAACTTTTGGATTTGGGCTTAGGTTAAATTAGGTAGACCTAGCTAGGTTTGTTTGGGTTAGGTTTATACATGCGACCCGCTACTTTGTACCACCACTAGAATCAATAAATTGATTATTCCTCAAATTGTCGCCTTAATGCAATTTCATCGTTCACGCTCAATCTCCTACAAATCCTACAAAGACGTGAAAACGAAATAATTAGAATAAAATATAATAATCGAAACACTAACATATATAAATTAAGGGATATATTATGCATTAATTACGTGAATATCAGAATGTTAAAAGAAAGAAAAAAATCCTTCCCCATGCCGGAATGATCAGGAATGCACCAGGATGTAATAAATTTAGTTATTTTTCATACTAGTATTTCTATGTTTTTGGAAATCCAAGTGTCCCAGGATCTTCAATTCATGATTAATGTAAATATAAATGAATTACGATATTTTATTAATATTTTTTTTACATACTATCATCCTCACATAAAATTTTCTTGAATGTATTTAGAGAGAGTTCTTAATTGGGAGTTACGGGGTTATTTTGTCGAGTTCCTTAGAGAGAGTTGTCTCGCGTCCCTAGTTATTTTCTATCTACCCATCTGTGTCGGTTTCGGGGACAGGTACTCCTTTGTTGAAGGTCGTTCGAGTTTTTCCTGGGAGTATGGCATGGGTTACTTCAGCGCCGTAGCGCCTGGTACTCGAACATTTGCTCGAGGCATTTTCTCTACCCCTTCTTATCCTGAAAAATCAGGGTCACCTTGCGTCCATGAACCGATAACCATCTTTCGGCTAACTTAGCCTCCTCCGTCCCTCGGGACCAACAAGGGGTAGTACAAGAATATTCACCTGTTGTCCATCGACTACGCCTTTCGGCCTGATCTTAGGCCCTGACTCACCCTCCGAAATTAGTGTTGAAGTCCACTAAACTTTACAAAAAAGGGACCACTGTGGTATTATCTGTTTCAGAATGTCAATGTTATCATGTATGAATTATTAGAATCTTTTAGGTTAGATAGGAGTTTGGTTGTTAATTGAGTAGTTTAAAAGCTGGAGTTGTTAATGGAATATTGACAGCAACTATATGCGTCAAATGTGATGTATTTTGCATTCCTAAGGTTGAGTGAGACCTTTGTTTGTGAAGGGTAGCTGTGCAAACGAGTATTAATCATCCATTTTCTCGAGCTAGTTCATCGAGGAAGAGGAAGAGGAAGAGGAAGAGGAAGATGACGCTTAAAAATGCTAAAGCTGTACAATAATATTGATCATGTTGTAACCCTAATAACTCAGCAACGAATAATACAAAGGGTTGGGATCTGGGATAAAGATTCGAGACCCAATTTTAGAGAAGAATACAAAGTCCAACCCCGTATTTTTTTGTTGGATATAAAAGCATGAATACAAAATTACATGTTTGAGAAACTATAAAATATGAGTAAAATAACATAATAGGGATCTGGGCTCAAAATTTATTCAACCCTAAATTATGGCCGATCCCAACCCATCCCACATAATGTTGTTAGGGTTTGGGCAAAATAGTTCAAGCATCAAGCTAGACGTAAAGCCTTTATTCGTCGAAGTATATGATAGGGATGCACTTGCTTTTTTGTTAAAGACAATGACTACTTTACACCACCAATTCATCTCTCTCGCCCAATTATACTCTCTCACACCACCTACTTACTTTCTCACACTATCATACTCTTTCACACCACCTATATAAATCAAAATCATTCATTTTTTTCCGCCTCATCATAAATCGACAATGGTTCTTCCCTCCCCCATTCGAAATCTCATCTTTCAAATCTCTTCCCACACTCAAATTTTTTGCAAATTTCCTCACTCTCCCTCGAAAACTCTCAAAATCCCTTTAAAGTTGAAACTCTTAAACTCAAACTCAATAAATATGCATAACTTAACATAATAGACAAATCTAAACTCAAAACAAAAAATGAAAAACAGGGTAACTTTCGAACCAATTAAACCCTCAATTGAGACTGGTTCTCAAGCTCATCCACGAAAGTTTTAGTACTCTGAGTTATCTAATAATTACAATTTGAATCACTTAAAAATATTTTGAAATTTGCAAGTTATGGTCATTTTACTAAAGTTGGGCAAATCTGTCCGAAAAATGAAAACGGATAGTATTCCTGACTTTTGACCAACTTATGTGCTTGATTGAGATCGATTCTGAAGTTGGTCAAAATACAAAAGTTGTAGTACTCTCAGTTATCTAATAAACACAACTTGAATCACTAGAAAATGTTTTGAAATGAACAAGTTATTATCATTTTACTAAATTCATGCAAAAAAAAATTATTCGCACAATGCACTGCGAGATATCCCAAAAATTAGCATGTTTCAGATTCCTAGTATTTTCCTTATTTATTAATTAGTCAATGAAAATGTATCAAATATATAGTTTTTTTCTTTGTGGGACCTTATACACATTAAAATGAAAAGGAGAAGTCTTTCAAGTTGCAAATTTTAGTCCAATTGTATCAACTATCAACCATTTGGTCCATGCACGCTTTTCATATATATGATTTACTTTTCTCCAAGGACCAACTGTTGCAAAATCAAGTATTCAAGTCATGGACACAGACGCATACGTAGAGTGTAGGACATGGACAAGACATGCCGACTCAATTTTGAAAAACTAGGACTTAGCAACACGTCATACCTTTTTTCAATTAAATCATACGAAAATATACAACAATTCAATAAAGAAAGATTAAATATAAAAGAATAAGAAGTATGAAGATGAAAATAAAATACAATAATTCATTCATTTCTCTATTGCAAGTAAAAAAAAATGAGGCCTTCTAGGGAGCGATCCCCTTGAGATAAACAAGGGCCCGCATCTCGAAGGTTTAGAAAACATTGAAAAAACATGATCCATGATTCTTCTTCTTCTTTTTTTTTTGCGGTAAAACACAAAGATTTTTATTGAAAAGATGAAGGGCAATCCTAAAGCAAGGATTGTCACGACACCATGAACATGTCAAAAAATACATTCCCTACAAATATTGAGTGGATCCAAAAGAATGTAGGGTAGGAATGTATATAGTCTGAAACTAGTATATATGCAATGCACAACAAGAAATGGGGTATAGTTTTTAATGCGAAACTTATATCAGTGAATTAAGCGGAGAAAATAAAGAATTTTGCTAATAAGACTGCGACATTCCCCTAGCCAAATGACCCGTAACTTTCAAGGGTTAATGATCCATTGAGATCGATGTCTAATGTCATAAGTTTTCCGTTGTAATTAAGGTAGGCCTCTAGTTAAGTGACTATTTGCAAATTTTCATTTTTTATTTATTTATGAGATGACACTTTCGTTCTTAAAATGTGGCTTAGGACAAACCCTTAAACATACGTAGAATGTGTACTTTTTTTCTTTATTCATGATCTTCGCAATCATGGAAAATGATTTTTTTCGCTACCAGATGGTTTGAATTGAAGTGATACATGCAATGTACATATCCAAGAAATATCATTCATATTTTTTCAGTAAAATTCAAATTCCAATTTAAACTTTCGGTTGGGGTCAGTAACCAAAATCAAATTTGCAACCTATAATTTGTTTGCATATTGCCTCTATTTTACGTCAATTTGGAAAACTGACAATATCATGGATGTCAATATTTACCAACAAGTCATTCTTTAAAATAATTGAGATTCCTTGAAGTACATTGCAAATTAAACTTTGGTTGGCATTGTTGACTACACTACTAGATAGGATGCAGGAGTTTTGAATGTTATAAATTGCACATGGGCGACCCCTATAATACTTGAAAAATATTACAAAAATAGAAATAAATAACATATCTTACTTCAAATTACTTCCAACTTCAGCTCCAAACCTTTAAAAAGAAAACTACAGAAATTTATGATGATGAAGCTCTCAGCTCCCTCCATATCACTGAAAATCAATGAGCCACAAACAACGACTTTTTCATAATTGGATCCATCAAGTACATACATCGCGATACAGTGTAGGTGGGATTAAGATTCCAGGGTCTTAAAACCTGATTTACTCTTCTAAAATAAATAAAAATAACTAAAATACTTTGGTTGCAAAAACCTGATTTACAGTGTAGCCACGTTACCTTGGTTGCAAAAACCTGATTTTTTTGCATTTTTGCATACTTTTAAACCTTTTTTGGACTAAAATACCCTAAAATTCACCCAGGAGTCGGAGCGTTTTTCTTTTGTCTGCTTTTTTTTATGAACTCTTTCTTGAATTGCTAAGAAATGTTTTGTTAGACTAAAGGTGGAAAGTTATTTTAGGATTGATTTCACTACAGGGTATCCAGTAGAAATTTGTAATTTGGACTTCAGATATTGGAATCAAAAAGATGAAAAAGACCTTTGTGGTTGATACTGATGATAATTAACAAAAAAACAAAAAAGGAAAAAATTGAAGATATGATATACTATATTCATCATGAAGGTGACACATTAAATTCTTGTTTGAGAGCGATTGTTGCTCGAAATGCATGACCAAAAGCTCAAATAATGCTCATAGTATTGAAACAATAAAGACTCAGAAAATGTACGATTTGTCAGGATTTGGGCAGTCAAAAAAATGAAAAAGACCTTCAATTCATGATTAATGTAAATATAACTGAATTACGATGTTTTATTAATATTTTTATCATACCATCATCCTCAAAGATAATTTTCTTGAATGTCTTTAGAAACAAGCTTCACTCAAGGAAGTTTGATAAATTGCCAACTCTCTAAAAGCTCGAACTTGTAGAGAAGGTGAATTCAATCATATATCAAGTAGAAGCAAGAGCGGGGTCGTGAGACTACAACTATATCGGTGGGTACCAATCGTACAACTACACCGTAAATTCACACGGTACTACCGTGTATAAGCACATAGGCAATTTTTAGGCCTATGGATAATTGGAGTGGGTTTAATATTCCAACACTCCCCCTCAGCGCAAGCGCGAGGAAAATACAGAAAATTCTCGCAGCGATTGCGCTAGACGAGACTCGAACCCACGACCTCCAAAGACCAATGCTCTGATACCATGATAAATTGCCAACTCTCTAAAAGCTCGAACTTGTAGAGAATGAGAATCCAATCATATATCAAGCGGAAGCAAGAGCGGGGTTGTGAGACTACAACTATATCGGTGGGTACCAATCGTATAACTACACCGTAAATTCACACGGTACTACCGTGTATAAGCACATGGACAATTTTTATGCCCATGAATAATTGGAGTGAGTTTAATATTCTAACAAAGTTCTTCATTGGGACTATGCTAGCCAAATGATTTGGAGCTACATTTTGTTTCTGGGTAGAAAGAATGCTGCTCAGGTGATGCCAGAGATATGAAACATAGGAAGTAAAGGAATGGTCAAAGAAATATATCAATGGAATTATCTTGGAGACTTTTAAATATCATAACTTAAACCATTTAGTATGAAATAACCATTGATTTTTCTTCCAACCAATTTTTTTTTGTAGGTTTTAATTTATTGAATCCCAGAACCCCATCCAAGACTCGTGATACCAACTAAACTAGCAACCATTGGCGTGGAATATAATTTCTTTCAGGTCCACAAAAAGGAGTAGTAAAATAAATTATACTATGGTCGAATGTCAAACACTAAAGTTTTGTGACTAAATTTGTTCTTCAAAGACGATCTTCAAAGCCAATGGCGTGACAGTTCAATGGTTAGAACTTGACGGATGGTATCACTAGGTTAAAAAAATGAAGCCAAACACGAAGATTTTTATTTGAAGATGAGAAAGGAAAGAAAATACAAAGGGAATCATTCCTATGGCAGAAAATGTCAAGACACCATGAAGGTGTCAAAAACAAGTCTCTAAAAAGATTACAAGCCGAACCCATCATCCACACCAATTCCCTAATTTTGATAAAGATAGATTGTTCCGATCTGTTGAGCCCTTCAAAAACACTCTTATTTATCTCTTTTCACACACACTACATGAACACTTGAGGAATCCTATGACATAATTAACCACTCCGCGTGTCGGAAAGGATTAGCTTGAGATCATCAACTTAGCCAATCCGAAAAGGAAACTTGAAACATTAAACTAGACCAAATTCTAACAAAAAACTAGCCCAAATAGATTTTGAGAATCTGCAATAAAGCAACAAGCGATTCAAGGTCTTGTAAATCTCATTAAAACAACAATAAGTGAGAATTATACACAATATTTGTTTACATTCAATTTTCTAGAAGTTTACAAAAAAACGTGTGAATTTAATTTTCAACTATCCACGGACACCTATGCAATCTGTGGTCAATAAAACATGATGACTAAAACATGTGAATTTATTAGCCGCCAGCAGGTCTTACTAAAGTTGATAGATTTGAAAACTGCTAGATTTGGTGTTTGGGTTGTTATTGTACACTACATTAAATTGATATTTTTGTAACAACCCCAAAACAGTATTACTTTTGAAGTGTAACAATTCACCTAACAATTTTACACATTTTCACAAACAAAGTGATACAATAATTGTAATGATACAATAATTGTATCACCATGAAGAGTATGGTTATAAAAGTGATACTATTCATGATGATCCAACTTATTGTATCATTTTTTTTGTGTTACTGTTTTTCATTTTTTTGACTAAATTTAGTTTTGACTTGAAATTGTTTGGTGGATTGTAACATCTCAAAAGTGATATTGTTTTGAAAGTTGTTACAAAAGTGCCAATTTGGTGTAGTGGTACGCATGAAAATTAAGGAAATAATGCGTGGTTTATTAATAATCTAGATCCAAATCCAACTTCTCGGTTT
This sequence comes from Berberis thunbergii, assembly GCA_003290165.1. Lineage (NCBI taxonomy): Eukaryota > Viridiplantae > Streptophyta > Magnoliopsida > Ranunculales > Berberidaceae > Berberis > Berberis thunbergii. The sequence goes on along the minus strand of QNQO01003751.1, from coordinate 6,200 downwards.
TATTTTATAAGGGCTAAAATCACTTATTTTGGCTTTTTGACCCCATATTGTAGGGTGGATCTCGAAAGATATGAAAGATCTCCCTCCAAGCCGTACATACGACTTTCATCGAATACGGCTTTCCACAGAATTCTATATGTATCTATGAGATCGAGTATGGAATTCTGTTTACTCACTTTAAATTGAGTATCCGTTTCCCTCCCTTTACTGCTAGGATTGGAAATCCTGTATTTTCTTCTATTCTCGTTTGAAAAAACAGAAATATATTTCTGTTTTGAGTAATAAGATTATTCCAATTCTGAAACTCGTAAAGAAAGAATCGCAATAAATGCAAAGCGGGGATATCTTGTATCCAACAGCGAAGGGGTTGAATCAAAAGTTCCTTGGCCTTCTCTCATGAGCAGATCCAGAAGTAGATTGATTACAAACAAGTTCTGGGAAATCTTTATTGAGTGCAACATATAAATAGCCAAGGCTGGTTTGAAAGGGAAAACCAAATCATAATACTAGAATCAAGATCAATCAATGATGATGATGACCTACTCTCCCTGCTGTGCTCAATTTCAAGTTCCATCAGCCATGAAATCTACTCACAAACTCACTAAACCAGTAGCAGTACTACTTCCTTCAATCTCCAAAACCAATCTTACTCGCGGTTCTATTCACCATAACTCTCGTAATCTCTTCTCTTTCTCTGCAAGTGTAAACTCATCTGGGGGCGAGCACAAAGATCTACCAGTAGAAGTAGAAGAAGGGGGAAGATTAAGTAATGGGACTTTGATGAATAGTACTGAAGTTAAAGAGAACTTATTGGCAGCATCAGATCTTAATATAGACCGTATGCCAAAACACGTAGGAATAATCCTGGATGGGAACATGAGGTGGGCAAAGGAACATAATTTGCCTGCATCCCATGTTCATGAAAGACTACTACCAAACCTAACTGAACGCTGTCATCAATGTATTCAATTTGGAATTCCCGTTCTATCAGCATTCATATTCAGTACTCAAAATTGGAACCGTCCTCAAGTAAGTCGTATTTTTCTTCATTTTGAGATATTCATTAATTAGTTTGGTTAATAGTTGATATATATATGTCTGAGGTTGATTACCTTAATTGTTATTATCACAGACTGAGGTTGATAACCTGATGAATGTCTATGAGAAATACATCAGTGGGCACCTGGAGAATTTCATGAAGTATCTATACTTGTACACTCTCAGAGCTCATAATTAAGCAATATAAGCTTCAAATGAACAACCCTTAAATTTTATTTATTTTGTGAAACAGACATGGCATTCAAGTGTCTTTTATTGGGGATTCATCAAGGCTGCCACCATCATTCCAAAAAGTGAAAGTCGATGTTGAGGAGGCCACCAAGAATAATACTAAGCTACATCTGATATATGCGATGGGCTACAGTGGACAATACGACATGATGCAAGCATGTCAAAGCATTGCCCAAAAAGTAAAAGAAGGTCAGATTCAACCAAAACAAATAGATGAATCTATTATCGAACAACATCTACAAACAAGTTGTACTGAGTTTCCCAACCCGGATCTAGTTATCCGCACTGGTGGTAAACTTCGAGTGAGCAACTTCTTCTTGTGGCAGTTTTCCTACTCTGAACTGTTCTTTGCACAATCACTTTGGCCTGATTTTGGAGAGACCGAATTCATTGAAGCTTTACGTTCATTCCAAGAAAGGCGAAGAGACTTTGGAAAGCGAGTTCAGTAGATCTACAGGCATGGGCGGACCTACTAAGGGGTGAGAGGGCAGCTGCCCCCCCCTCCCCTCAACTTTTAAAATATTTTTAGTATATATACTTTAGTCTTAAAAAAATAGATTATATAATGTAGAATAAATATGATAATTGTTTATGCAATTATTGAAACATGTTTTTGTTGGTGTAGTGGTTGGAGGTTTATCATTTTTAGTAAAAGACTAGAGTTCGATACTCTTGGAGTTTAGGCATTACCATTGATAACTACTATTATCAACTAATAAGTATTTTCCATTTCGCCCTCCATCGACTAAAATCCTGGGTCCGCCCCTGTCTACAGGTTGAAACCGGCCACAAAGTTGTGTATAGTATGAATGTATTTACTTTACGTACACATACAATTTTAGTTTACTTGATCTAATTTAGAATTCCCTTAATGAATCATGTATTTTGTCTAGCAATTCCAGTCTCTTTCACTTTTTTTTTTTAATAACCAAAATGCTCATAATCAACCAAAGCATCTATTGACTCGAGTTCAAATTACACCCTATTCCAGGAGTTCAAAAGTATTATCTCAAAGTACACCCTATTCCGGTAACAAAGAAATTAAAAAGAATAATATTTTCTGACTATCTTCAAATTTAGCTTCCAAGCTAACACAATCTGAATATAAACATTCAAATTCATTTATGTGATCAGTCATGAGTTTACCTGGCTGCAACCTGAAGTGAAGAGCTTCTTCTGTAGATACATTTCACTCAACTGATCATTCTGAAGATACATAGCCTGAAGCTTATCCCCAAATACCGTGAATCATCATCTCATCAGCGAAGTTGTAAGCCACAAACTATGTGTCTTTCATTTGGAGAGTTGCTCGTCTACACTAGACCACGTAGGTGCTCCCCCAGCTTCGAGGTCCTTTGGACGAACAATCTTGGTTTTGTTCTCCCTAGCGAACATGATTTTGGGCAGTCTTCAGGGGTTGTTTCTAGGGTCAATGATAGCGCGGAGCTCTCTGTCTCTGACTGTCATTTGGCTCAAGAAGAGGCATCAGATCGTTCGACTTTCAAAGAAATTGGCTTGGCAGTGGGAGTGGACCTCAGTCAGGATGAAGAAAGGGCTTTAGGTATGGTTCAAGTTGCGGCGCAGGGTTCAGTATCTGACAAAGCAATGGACAAGTGCATCATCCTCGGGGTTGAAGGTCCTTCATGAACCTTAAAATTCTTTCGTGGAACTGTAGGGGGCTCCGGAATACTGAGAGACAAAGGGGTAGCCGAAGATTAATTTCAGAGAATCGTCCAAATCTTGTTTTCATTTAGGAATCAAAATTGGAATGATGCTTTAGAGAATTTATCATAAAATTGTTGGGTGATAGCTCTTTTGATTGGGCTATGGTGGAATCCACTGACAGCTCAGGATGCCTTTTAGCTATCTGAGATGTTGATATTTTGCAGATGAGACAAGTTTTGAAAGGGTTTTTTTTTCACTTTCTATTCAGTTTCAAATGATTTCAGACAACTCTTTTTGGTCAGGGACTAACATATATGGTCCTTGTGATCCTTCGCTAAGAGAACACTTCTAAGAAGAGCTTTATGACATTGCTTGTTGGGTTGCAATCACCATGGGTGTTAGCAAGAGACTTCAATGTTGTCAGTCATACGAATGAAAAAAAATTGCAAAAGGAGGTCCATGGGCATGCATAAATTTAATCAGTTCATTAATGAGGTGGAACTCGCCGATTTCAGTTAAAAAGGGGAAAAAGTTCACATGGTAAAATTTAAAATATCGTCCTATTCTTTGTCGGCTTATATAATAGATTAGGTTATTGTATTATAATTATATAATAGATTTTTTTTATTAAGGGTAAGTATATACTAAAAATATTTTGAAAGTTGAAGGGGGGAAAACAGTTCCCCCCATCGCCTCTGCCCTGGCCATATATCCTTTGGCTTTGGTGAAGGGGGTTAAGATGTGTGGTGAGACATGATCAAAACTACAAATATTATCATTTTATCAATCTGAAGTATATGAGTCTGGTGCCTTAATTTTAAAACCTGCATATATAAACCAACTTTTAACCTTTAAGGCCTGCATATATAAAACAATATCCTTAATTTTTTGAGTTAATTAGTTCTGATCAAAATATTACTAATGAGATAAACAACCCTAATTTGGTTATGTGGAATTCCTTTGGTTTAATAGACAATTACCCAAACTCCTTGTATGTAGATTTGACATCATTTGTAATCCATATCAACAAGTTTTGGGAGTTGCTACGTGTACTCGACTATTTGGCTCAGTTACACTAACTCTTTGTTGCACCGACATTTTGGGATGTTTCGATTTTGTGGCACCAACTTAAAATATTTAACACTGACTCACATTTTTATCAATAAAAACCATTTAGTGGTAAAATTTACTCGTTTGTGAGCATTAATTTTTTCTTGACAAAAAACAAAATTAAATCTTATCGATAAAACTAAATTCCATTCATGTTCTTAACTTTCAAATTTGCGTACAAATATCAAAGATACACTAACTGTCGTCATAAGTTCTACAATAAATAGTAAACATTGTAGTAGGTTGTTGATTTAGGACTCTGTACGAATGATTTCTATTGTAAATTTTTGATGTAGGGTTCTTGGGTATGAAGGCGTTTTTTTAATAGTTACAACCACTTACATTTCTTATAATTTATTTATTTACGTTCCTAAACGAGAAAATTTCATCACCAAATGATTTCCACTTGTTAAAAAATTTAAGTTGGTGTTAAATCTTTTAGGTTGGTGCAACAAAGTCGAAACATCTCAAAATGTCAGTACAACAAAGAATTGGTGCAACTGAGTCAAATAGTTGGGTACATGTAGCAACTCCCTAAGTTTTTTTTTATTAAGCCATTACTCACAAGTCCTTAGGAAAATGGGCTTCTTCATAAGACTAGTCAAATGGTTGACCCAGAAGAAACTGTTTAAAAAAATTTCAAGTTTGACCTTACGTATAAAAGGGATAAAACCCTAATCTTCATATCTTCTTCATACCCTTTCTTTCGGGTCACCCTGCAATCCAGCACTACCGGCTGCCACCTCTTAATTAGATGCACCAACACCAGGGGTCAACACCCACTTTTCAGATCCGCCACCACCACTAGGGGTGGCAAACGGGCTAAGGAACCGTGGATCCAAACCGAATCGGGTCGTTTACTCCAAACGGTCGATTTTTTTTTTATAAATTATGAAACAGTTCAGTTCGATTTTGGAACCGTTCTAAAACGGTTTGGTCCCGATCCGGTTGGTATAACCCTCTTACACGTGCCTTAATATGAATGGGTAGAAATTATTTTTAACTAACCCTAAACACCCCCCAAATCCCATCCTCTCCAATGCAAACCTATGGCTCATCGTCCACTCTTTTAGATCTAGTTTCAAGATCACATCTACTTCTTCTTTTCTACTGCGTGAAGAAAATCGATGGCGAAGCAAAGAAGCCCGAAGAACAACAAAGCTCATCGTCACTATGGTTCTATTGTTAGCGAAGCAAAGATCACCCATCTGATGTGGCTTAATTTTTCAAAGATTGTCTTGGGATTTGTTTGATTTTGGTGAAGGAATGAGGACTGAATGACTGAGGTATTATAGTTTCAACTTGTTTTTTTTTTTTTTTTCTTTCTTTGGAGGGTAGAAGACTTGTGTTCTGTTACTGAATAAGCAAAATGGAGCTGCTTGGGAACCTTATAGACACCAATCTCCGTATACAAACTAGTTGTGATTCTTTGCTCAAACAACTTCAATATTCTTCTCTTTTCCAACACTTACAGACACCAGTTTCGACATGATGTGATTGGTTTTTTTAAGCCATTAGTGGCATTTCGGAGCTCAGATAGAGAGTATTGTTTGAAAACGGGGATTTGATCTTGGTTGGACTCATCGAGATCAGGCTTCTCTCCTCCTCCTTCCTCCACCTTGCAGAGTTTCTTCTTCTTCCTCATCTGGTGATTGTATGTTACTTGTCTTGAACTTGGACTGTGAGCAACCCATTGATCAATTGATTGATTAGATGATCTATTATTTGCTCCCGTGGCACGATTATTTTCTTTTGTTTTTCTGTAAATGATAACTGAAACAGAGGAAATTATGTGTGTTGAGAGTGACTGAGAGTAATGAAGAGTGAAATAGAGGTCGCAAAGGGGAAGACTGAAGAGGAAGGCGCACGTGAGAGAGAAAGGGTGAACTAATTTATTGGTTTTTAGTTTGTGTTGTTGTGTGTATCAAGAAGAGCAACCGAGTGAGAGTTGTGTTTTGTGTTTGTTGTACGTTTCTTATTTTCATTGGTTTGATGGGTGGATGGATGAAATGGTATGTTTTGCTCAAACAACTTTAGGTATTCTTCTCTCTTCCAACATTTACAGACACCATCTGTTTTTTTTTTTTTTTTTTTTTGCCAAATTCTGTGTTTTGCTGTAAAGAAATTCTCTCTTA
>QNQO01003750.1:0-26893 GCA_003290165.1 Berberis thunbergii | reverse complement strand
GCATGCTCTGATTCTGCAAAGCGCAATATGGAATCTTCTGAAATTTTTGGCCTCTCAATGTCATGTTGACAACCAAGAGTTCGTGTTTGAGGTCAGCAGCATTTATAACCAATGGTTCCACAGAAGAGTTATCCTTCAGATGACTTAAGCCACAATCATCCTTCATATTATCACTCCCTTCCTCAATGATGACTTTGTCATTATGCTGGTCCCAGGCAGTAGAGAAAAGCTGAGATTCTTCAGTCTCATTCCCATTTTCCATACTAGGACATGCCATTGAGTTCTGTCTATTGGTTTTGTGCACCTTGCTAATCTCTGCTTCATAGTTATGCTGGGATGTATGTTGCACAGGAGCTTGATCAAGGAATTTTGCAAATACCAACTCTCTATACCTTAATATCTCTTGGCACACAGCTGCTGAGTTATCCATCAAGAAGCCCTGAGCCCTTGAGTAGAATGGATCAAGAGCAAGGCCATGTAAATGTCTGATGAGTTCATGCAGAAGGCCCAGATTATTTTTCTTGCAGATCACCAAGTCACTCTTGACTTGCTCAGATACCTCAAGATTGCTTTCTTGTTCTTCATCTGAAAAATCTGCTTCTTGAGTCACTGATGATCTATCTCATGGTCAGAAGAGGAATGTGATCTCGTGCCTGATCAGCAGATAAACATTATTGTGAGAATGAGAAATGTAACTAACATTTGTGTAGCAAATTAATACTACATATAGAAAAACAGCTTCTCAAGCTGATCCAAAATAAAAGAAAGTAAGAAACAACAAAGCAACAGACAATAATAAATAATAACAAATATAAAAAACAGAGAAATCAAGAATGTTAAAAGTAATAAGAGATCAACTCCCCTAATGTAAATCAAAAGTTTATTCTGTCTTGTTCAGCATCTTAGAAAGCTGGCAGCCTGGCAGGCTGATGTGTCACAACTCACAAATGAGAAGAAAGAGTACTCTATATGGACGTATATGCTAAATATTGATGATACAAAAGAACATATACATGGAGCTATGTCGACTTACTACGTCTCATTGACCACCCCATCCGGTATACCACGTATCATCCCCTCTTTCCATAGAGAACTCTATATGGACATATATGCTAAATATTGATGGTACAAAAGTATTAACTACTTTTGATGCTTAATAAATCCAGAATATGATCTAATATGGTCAGTTCTTTTAATAATATCGACGTGTGTTAGGGAAAGCAAATACTACGAGTTAATCAGGGAGAGATGTTCATCTAGAATTCTCTACAGTATCAACGTTGATACCATTTCGAGCAGGGAAACAATCCGACAAGCAGTGGCAACCCAAACACCCTTTTCAAGGGATTAGATGATTCCCCCATCCCCAGGCATCCATCCAACTGAGAGCTAAACCTTCAAAATCTCCTATGAGATCATTCCAAATACTTTCCAGTTTCACGTGGCGGAGCAATGATTTTCATTGGCATTTGTTTGTTCTTGTTTTGGGGGGGGGGCGCTTACAGTGTATTTGGCTCGCCCCTGACTATTTTCCACCCATGGTTACCTTTCCTATTTCCTCGACAAAAAACTTTTCACATAATCTTGAGGAGAAGATCCACCCTTCTTTTCAATTGTATTTTAACAAATTAATAATGTATCTGCTTCACGCCTCAATTAAGCCTCTTCATAAGCCATCATGTGGATACTGTAAACCCTCTCCACGAGAACAAGGTAAAATGGGTAATGCTCGGAAAAATAAAATGCTTTCTCACCAAGGTACCAAGCTGTGGGACCTCATTCAGATTAAAGGTGTAAAACACGAAGGAATGTTTTCTAAATAAAGGGAAAGGGTGGTGCGGTGGGTATTGAACTATAAGGAATGCGATGTGTGAAACATATCATCTTTATTGTTTGCTTTGCTTTGCCTTGTTTTTATTGAATAAAGTAAAACCAGAAAATTAAAGTGAGTACTGCAGTTAATGGATTACAATGGAAATAGGCAAGGTACATATTTGCCACCCATACAAGTTTTTTTTTTTTGAACCACTTCTCAGTTTGTGCTTGCCATCCTAACACAGAGGCCATGTTAATCTTCTCTGTATAGTTCTAATTTTAACATACTTTTAAGGGGGTTGATTATACAACCTTAGACCCACTATCCATGCAATACGACGGGTCAATATAAGGCATATTAGGCATGTTGTTTCCCAACTTCTTCCCAGTTAAAAGAACATCCCCTGTGAATACTTTATATTCCAATCTACATATGCTAGTAACAATCTTGTAAGTTTTCCAACATTTCCTATATTTTTTTCTATATTTGGTTTATTAATCAGTCTATGTCTTCCAGTACTGTTTTCCATGCATTTGAATGGTTATCCTAATAAAGGTCTTGACAAGATCTTTAACAGATACAATCTAAGCACCTTCATATATAAGCCTATCACAAAATATTTCCATGCAACCAAAGATGCATATACATTACGCCTTTAAAGCAAAATATCCCTGCCTTAAGAGCATCTCCAATCCAACAACCTCCTTAAGAGGCTTTGGGGCTAAATTTGTACAAGTGGCAATTTTAATAAGTTGGGACTCTATTTTGTGTCTCTAACAACCTTATTACGGATGACACAGATGACGTGGCTTTCCTGAGTTGCAACGTGTTTGGTTTCTCTCGTCAAAACAAAGAAACAACCGATCACTAGTTTGTTATAATAGGAAAGAATAAGTAGGTCCCACCAATTTGACTTTGAATGGGACTCTATGCAGTTAAAACGGATAACGGACCCGTAACTGTCCAAGAACGTTACAGAATATAACGGGATATATCGGGATTTAACGGACTATTTTTTAAATATACTTTTTATACCCCCACTAAGTATTATAGAGCAAAACAAGTAAATACTAAATAATCAATAAATTGGGTAATTGGTCAAAATTGAAATTGAATTGAAATTGAATATTGATTTTATAATTTCGTTTAGGGACACCAATTGAAAGGAGAAGATGCACAAACAGACTTTGTAATTTATAATTTGGAAGATTTACAACATCAGTTCAATTGAATACTCACAGACATCAATTGAATTGAATACATAAGGACGCATTAATTGAATTGAATACAAAACAAAGGTAAAAAGGAGGACAACTTACAGGTCAGTGTTTCCCCCTTCTTCAACAAATAATCGCAATTCCTAACTCCCAAGTCGCAACAGTTCGATCGCAATTCCCAACTCCCCTTATTCTCTCTTCTTCTTCAATAGACGATTGCAATTCCCAACTCACAAGTCGCAACAGTTCAATCGCAATTCCTAACTCCGCTTCTTCTTCAGTGACCGCAAATAGATATCAGAATGGAATCGTCATCGAACTATGGTGGATTAGTGATTGCAACAGTTCTATTGCAATTCCCAACTCCCTTTCTTATTCTTCTCTTCTTCTTCAACTGACAATCGCCCACACAGAGATCGCAACAGATCATCGCACACAGAGATCGCAACAGATCATCGACTCTCCTTGACCCCTTCTTTTCTTCTTCTTCTTCTCCTTATCTTCTTTTTCTTTTTCTCCTTATCTTCTTTCTTCTTCTTTTCTTCTTCTTCTTCTTTCATCTTCAGGTTTTGCGTCTACAATTGATTGAGTCTATGTTTATGGTTTTCTTTTCATTGTATAGGCCCGTGATGTTATAACGATTGTTTTCTTTGTAACGGCTATCATAACGGCGTTATATCTCACCATTGCAACGTAATGGCTGTGACCCGTTACACGTTATAACGCCGTTATACTTCCGTTTTAACTTCATAGCTCTCAATTGATCACATCCCTACATTTGTCCTATTTATAACAAAGAATGATATTAAAGAGGTTATTTAATGAATTTGTCGGAGAGCATTTACACAAAATTTCTCTGTTCTCTTTCTCTTAAGGAACTCCTTAATAGTATTTTAATCAATTTAATGAGCCTCACATTGAGGTTGTTGGAGATGCTCAAAATAGGTACCAGTACTAATGCGACACATTTCTTTTTGCCCTAATATCTATAAACCTCCTCACCCATTTCAACCCTCACATTTTTCAACAATTTGAAATCAAAGACAAAAGGAAATCAAAACAATATTTTTATTAAATTCACAGCAAAAGATGTGCAAAAGGCTTACACTTACCTATTTAATAGCGCAGAGTTGCTAGACATCCAAAATACTGATAGAAACTACCAACTAACACAGTAACTCATTCTAAGTGTCTAAACAATAAAATAAAGACTAAAACAAACCAAAAACTGGCTCTAAGTCTAAGACCAACATATAGTCAACACTAATTTTGAAATCCTTTGATTTTTCTTGTTCTCAAAATAGCCTTTTCTTTGACAACATATTCACTTCTTTTTTTCCCCTATTTAAACTGTCAATATTTTACTATTTGCTAAACAAGAATCATGTATTTTGAGCAGTATGCTAACGACGTGCCTATTTCTAAGCATAACAAACAACACTTGAGATATCATTGGTTGTGTGTTTACCAAGGATGCACGGACACGGGCACGCGTGTCGTTGTCGAACAGGGACATGACACGGCGACTCGCAATTTAAAAAAATTAGGACTCGGCGAAACGGTCAAACTTTACTTTTTATTTTTTTTATGACTCATATGAACATATACAACAACCTAAAGCTTAAAATTGTTTAAAATTTTTACTTCTGAAGCTGAAAGAGGAGAGCTTAACAAGAGAGATAGAAAAATTTACAGAGATGCTCGGATAGTTAAAATTTACTGGGGGAGTGTATCTAATTTACAAATTGTTTCAAAATAGTGTGTAATTGTGTATCTAAAAGCAAATTAATCATCATAAACAAATAAAATCAAATTACAAAGAATTATATAGCAAAATACAATTTTTTGTGTGTATTGTATCTAATTTAGAGCGAGGAAGAAACGACCTTGATGACGCCCGATGTACCATCAAATGAAAATGTCAGTCAAGAACCCTCAGATTGAGTAAGGCGTGAAGAGGTGCTCTAATTGAAGCAACCCCTCTCCCAACTGAAGGAATCGAAGAATTGGCGATTGCAATTGAGTGCAGCAGACTGGTGTTTCTTCCAAAACTACTTCCGAGAGAAAAAACAGGAAAAAATGAGGGAAAATAAAAACCAAGAAAAACAGGAAAAAAACATTGGCCGTGTCAGTATCAGTCAACGTGTCTTGACCGTTGACCGCGTGTCGGACGCGAGTCCGTGTCTCTGACTCTCGAAACGGAGGTTTCCGAAGAGTCCGTGCATCCTTGGTGTTTACTGTTTAGCAACATGCCATATCGATTAGTACAAAATTTGTGGCATCAAACAAGAGCTTGAGCCTTTGATGCAACAAACAACCAAGAGATCTAACCTCTCTCCCAGACTCTTCAATTAATAAAATTTTCAAATTTTTGAAATTCACAAAGGAAGTAGTTTCGTGATTGGCTCTAAGATTGTGCTCAACTATAATGCTCAAAATGCTCTATTCAGCCTTTTCCTAAGAGACTTTAGAACCCTAGTTTGAATCTACTTTTCTCCTACTAGAAAGATACTAATACAGATTACAGTGTTTATCAATGCTATTTAATGACAATTTATTGTTGATAAAAAAAACGCAGCCAACTCCATCATTATCAATGATTCAGTGATTTCTAAATGCAGTGTGACTAGTAACTAGTGCATGCAACTATGCAAGGAAGTGTCATGGGGTTGGGTTTTCTTGAAGCAATGACTGAGTTAGAAAAGGAAGAAAACTAGTGAAGATACATTATCCACTGTGTGATTTAAATTAGTAATTTGTCGCTAACCAATCAGAGATTAATCGCTACTCGGACTTTTTGACCTGATAACTCACAATTTAATCGGCAAAGTTGTTGAGTAATCTGAATAGGAAATCCTATTAAGTGACTAACTAGGTTGCCACATCCTAGCCCTAAAATTTACTTTTTAATTCTGTAACTAATATATTTAGAGAGAACTAGATCAACCCTACCCACCTTCCAAATTCCACCTCAATGACTGTAACTTGCTTTTAACAAAAATTACCATATGTGGGTAAAAATCCCCTATTGCGACTTAAAAATACCGACTGGAGACTGGCAACCATTTAACTGCATAGATTATGCAATGCTTCCAGGAATGATCTAAATGCCGTGCTACATGCATCAAATGTATACCTAGCATGGAAATTTTTGCATATATTTGCAAGGAAAGTTTTAAAATTGTTTGTGTCATGTGTTATTCTGTGCTTCACTTGCATGAGCCCACACAACACATCAACTTTTCAAGATCGCTTGTTCACAAGCACCTTCAGTTTCTCCAATCCTTGGACTTTGCAAGTGACTAGGCAGTGAATATGGATCACACTGAACCTAGGAAATTTAATTAGGAATGTAATAACGAACTATTCTCGTCACTTAATAAACCAGGTGACAAGAAAACCACACCAAAGTACAATCAGCAGACATTTAACAAAAACCTAAAGATATGTTTCCAAAACTACGACATCCATATACAACTCACATCTGTCAATTGAAACTGTTAAAAGTTCTGTGCAGACAAGATTTGTTAAATAAGAACGTTAAAGACTGCAAAAATAGTGTTAAAAGTAAATCCCATACTCTTGTCACTCGCGGTGCTTCCTCCTTGAGAAATCCTCATAGTTTCACGGTAAATCCAATCCCGCTTGATCGAATGTATAACGCACTGAACGCATTCACCTGAGCACCCTGCCTAACCACACGGATAGTCTCACCTTCGTCAATCCAGGGGCAAACAGCAACCCTGTGAACCAACTCCAATACTTTGATAGGATCAAACTCCTCCTTCCTTCGCCAACCCATTGCATCTCACATTCTCCTCCGTCATCTTCGCAACAACTACATATAAACCCTCCAACCATTCTACTACTCAACTCCGCAACGCGGAGTCAATTGCGTCTGCCAACTTGGCAGAGGGAATTATCCTCTCTTGCATCATTTCTTCGAAATTCTTCTCGAAAGAAAGCACTTCTTGTTGCGGAAAATGAAGGTTCTCTGCTCGTATGCGAAGAACGTCACCGAAACCTCTCCATTGGTGATTGAACGAATCGAACCTGGGCACCATTTCCCCGGAAAGGCCTTCGCCCAAACCAATCTCCAACCCTAAAAATTCGAAACCCTAGATTCGATTTTTTCTATTGTTCTCTTCCTCTTCGTCGCCTCTTAGGAAACGTTCTGCATCGCGATCGTCAGAAACCCTAGAAATCTCTTCTTTTCAAACCCTTCTTCTTAAACTTTTTGAGCTTTTTGGGTTCGATGAGGAGTGAAAGCGGGGCGTCGTCGTCTTCCTCGCCGTATGAGATGACTACGCGGCGGCGGTTTCTACCAGATCGGCCCATTTGGCGGCGGAATTGTCCTCGAGATTCGTGTTTTCGTCGGCAAAGAACGGCAGCACTGAAATTGTTTGAGTGTTTAAGAGAGTGAGTGAGCTCAACTGGATGAATGACTCCCGCCAAAAGAGAGCAAGTGCACCCCTTGGGCTGGTGTTATTAGCACCCTAATAAATGCATGTAGGCACCCATAGATGTAGAAAGCACCCATGAAAATTTTATTTATTTTATTTTATTATTATGCATTGGAGATGCTCCAAGATTTTGAAGTTACTTAAGGGTTTTGATTTATAAGTGTTTTATGACGAAGAAATTTAAAAAAAAAAGTAAATCTAATATGGAAGTAGAATAAAGTTGTTAACAACTTAACATTACTTTAGTTTAATTTGGAAAGCTTCATTTGGTAAATCATTAGCCCGATGATACTTCTTAAGATTTTTGTTTGAAAGTTGTGAATCTCCAAATTATATGTGCAAACAAGACAAAGAAACTCAGGAAAGAGAAAAAAATAAAATAAATATATATCAAGTTTTTGGAAAATGGTGTTAGTTTCATGAAAATCAAACTTTATTATGATTTTCAATATGAGACTAAACATAGGTGCCTATGATTTATAGTCCAAGTGAGGAAATCCATCATGCAATTTCCTATATTGTTAAGAATATTTGCAAGTGTCGAACACAATATTTCTTGAACCTATTGGCCATTGGTTGGTCACGGCATTAGATTTAATTTTCATGGGGTCATTTGAGTTTCTTGGAGGAGGAGTTGAAGCAACCCAAATTGTTGGATTTTGCTAGTTGTGTAAAGGGACATTTTCCCATCAAAGAAGGGAAAAAAAAAATAAGGGAATGAATTGAAGAAAAAGAGAAAAGTAAGGAGGTGAGTTTTCTTCTTTTCATCGGTTCTTTCATCCAACTTAGGGATTATGTTGCTATGTGATCCATTTGTTTGCTTTGATGGTTGATTTGTTATTGTTTTTATTTAGTTTATGGGTTTGGATTGAAATCTAAAAAAAATTAAAATAAAATAAATAAAATAAAAGGTTAGAGCCTAACTAGGGAAATGAAAATGGAGGTTTTTGGTTCTGTGTCTGAAGTCTAAAAGATGTTTGGAATCTTTTTATATGATAGTTTGAATCACAGTGAGTAGTTCGTTGAAATAAATACATAAATAGCCATTTAGAATTGGGAATTTAGATAATGAGGATGAATTGTGCATGCTTGATATGTGGTATATTGTTGCTAATATGTAGTGGTTGACGGTCAAAGGTGTGATGGCTCAGTGGTTGAGCAGTGGCGGATGATATCACTAGGTTACAAGGTCGATCCCAGCCGGCAACATCTGGGGTGGGAGGGGTTAAGGGATAAAAAATAATAATAATAAAAAAAATGTAGTGGTTGACGATGAGTATGTTAGTGAGATTCCATTGCAAGTGTTGTTACTTGAATGGAGGTGGCCTTCACTTATGGAAATATATGAGATATCTGACAAGGTATAGAATTACCCTGATTCTAGGAGGTGAGGCCCAGAGAGCGAGGTGGGCGAGAAGCCCGCCCACCACCATCCATCATCCTAGGATGCATGTACGTTAGCTCGGGTCTGTGATTGCACAAGGTTAAATAATGATGAGTATTTCTCACTCTTATTATTACTTTTATTCTAACTATTTATTTGCAACAAAAAAAAGCCTTTATTTAATCACATTCAAAGAATTATAGTATTATATTTAGTATATATCTAGTGTTGAATTTTTCACATTAAATTTATATAAGCATACATATTATTTATCTATGTGGATAAGTCTATTCAGTGAGTGTTGTTGAAATATTCTTTGTTACGTGCAATATCAAAATATATGTGTACACATTGGAATAAATAAAATGTATGAGATTAAAGTATAAAATTAAGAGATATATATATATATATATATATATATATATATATGAATTTTTATTTGAAGTGGGGAATTGGTGACTTTATGATGTGGTATGAAATGTTGTCGTATTCAATGGTGATTGTTAACTTCTTAACGAATATTGGTGTATTTATTTGAGGCCATTGTAAAGCTGTAAATGCGAAAATTTATTAGTGATATTTATTCTAAAAATGAGACCATGATCATAATATTAATCGATTGGGAAAACAATTTTTCAATTACAAAAACTCGAAATCGATGTGTCGTGGGAAAATATTTATTATTGCTCTTTTCCACAACGTCGAAAAAAATGTGAAAAAAAGAAAGAATAAAAAGTATGATTTTAGTATACAAACTTACTTCTATACTTGGTAGGGGTGGGCACGGGAAGGGATAGACCTTGTCCCTATCCTATCTCGTTCGTTTGGGTTCGGGACGGAATAGACATCATCCCGACCTCATCTCATCTCAAACGAGTTCGGGACGGGACGAGACGAGATAAGCATGCACTAAATAACCTCCAATGAAGAATAACAAAATAATTTCATCTCACATTGTTCAAACACCAACAATGTCAAGTTTATGTACATATAACTTTCATCATAATAATATTAAATATCATGTAAAATTTATGGTCCAGTGAACTTACGGTTTTTATGCGAAGCATCATCTGTGTGCAAGGGCATGCACTGTTTCACACCACCTAAAGTATTGTCTCACACCACCATATCAATTTTTTCTCTCCCACACCACCAATATAAACATCCACACGAATTAAAAAAAGAAATAATTTGCCTTCCCTCTCAATCAACTCAACGCTCCACTCTCTCCCCCTAATTTGATTGTCTTCCCTCCCAATCGACTCGCCGCCACCCCGCCACCACCACATCTCTCTCTTTTCTCCATCAAGCACCACAACCACCTTGCTGCCTCTCTCCCTCTCTTATCCATCAAACATCACCACCTCCTCTCCACTTCTCTCCCTTTTCTTCTATTCTCTGCCTTTTTTCTTCTCTCTCCCTCTCTTCTCCATCAAACACCACCACATCCCGCCATCTTCCCCCCCCCCACTCCACTCACTCTCCCAAAGGATTCATATTCTCTCCCAGTTCCACTCTCCCAAATTTGAAACAGAAGTTAATAAATCTAACTGACAGAGTAGAAACATTTCATGAAATTATAATATTTCATCTAAAATTTGGAACAATAAACAATGACAGCAGGAAAAACATTCAAATTAAACTTCAGAAAATAGTGATTACGAAAAATTCAGATTAAACACTCCCACATTTTACGACAATCACTCAAATTGTCCAGGATGGACAGAGTATGCATTTTCACTCATTCACATTAAACAATGCGAGTGGAAGTCTCACACTCGCATAGGTCTGGGCGAATTTAAAACTCCCATTCGCATAGGGCTGGGCGAGTTTGAGATTCCAATTCGCATTGTACAATGCGTTTGGGTGAAAAAACAGACTATGTTTATTTTCTAGCCAGTTTTGAGTGATTGTCGTAAAATGACCATAATTTGCTCATTTCAAAACATTTTCAAGTGATTCAAATTATGTTTATTAGATAACTCAGAGTACTACATTTTTTGTGTGATCAGTGTCAATTGAGAGTATGAATTGGCCGAAAGTCAGGGACAATACTCTGTTTTTCTTTCCTAGACAGTTTTGAGTGTTGTCATAAAATCACCATAAGTTGCTCAATTGAGACCGATTCTCAAGTTGATCAAAACACAAAAAAAATGTACTACTTTAAGTTACCTAATAAACACGATTTGAATTATTTGCAAATGTTTTGAAATGAACAAGTTATGGTACTTTTACTAAAGTTGCTCAAATCTGTCTAATAAACAAAACAAGGTAGTGTCTCTGACTTTCGGCCAACTTATACGCTCGATTGAGACGGATTTTCAAGTCCATCAAACATAAAAAATTTAATAATCTGAGTTATCTAACGAACAAAATTTGAATCACTTGAAAATGTTTTGAAATGAGCAATTTATGGCCATTTTACGACAATCACTCAAAATTGTCCAGAAAATAAATAGAGTATGTTTTTTCACCCAAACACATTGTACAATGGGAATTGGAGTCTCAAACTTGCCTAGCCCTATGTGAATGGGAGTCTCAAATTAGGCCAAACCCATGCGAATGCGAGACTTTCATTCGCATTGTTTTGAGTGAAAACACATACTCAGTCTAAATTTTTTTCCTTGTCATTTTGAGTTTTGATGTTCTGTTTTATGCCCTTTTGTTGAGGTTGCAAGGAATTAGTCATGTTCAACTTCTCTATCATTTGTGACTCTCAAGTAGTGTTATTGCATTGTAAATGAGTTTGCAGACATACATTGTGAGACAGTGTGGGTTGGTGAAGAGATGAGGAACCATAAAATTTCCATCTCTGCACTTAATTCTTGTTATATGCATGAAATTCGCCAGGTACATTTGAAAGACACTTGTATGAATTAACATCATGAATGAGCAAGAAATTTGAGGAATTGTTCAGATGGAATAACACGTTAAAGTTTCAACTCAAATTGACAATTCCTCCTCCAAATGTGCATCAAATCAGGACTTGATGAGAAGAAGATGGAGGTTCCTATAGAGGGGGGCCAAAAGAGAAGAAGAAGAGGGGACGAAAGAAACAATGGGAGTGGTTCTTCATGAGAAGAGAGGAGAAAAAGAATAGAAAAAGAGGGGAGGATAGAAAGAATGCGGAAAGAGGGTTGTGCATGAGAAGAGATGAGAATAAGAGGAGAAAGAGGAGAGAAGAGAAAATGAAGGCGGGGAAAGGGCAATCCAGCCAGTGGCAGGTGGGGCGAGTGGTGTTCTTCCAGTGAATAAGAGAAAGAGGAGAGAAAGAATGCAGGAAGGGGGTTGTGCATGAGAAGAGATGAGAATAAGAGGAAGAGAAGAGAATGAAGGTGGGATAAGAGAAAGATGAGTTGAGAAAAGACTAGTCCAAACCATCATTTGCATTTAATTTCTACAAGAATAATTGTCTTATAACCAATCTAAAATGTCAAAAAACAAAAAATTTTGTAGCTTCTATTTGATCTAAAATATCCAAACTAGAGTTTCTATCTAAACAAAGAGTACAAAGTCAAGCTTTTAAATTTTCAAACATCAGATGTTTTGATTTAATATTAACACATCCTAAACTTTCATTTAGAAGAGTTGTTTGATCAAAATTAGTAATAATAAATATTAAATAAATTAGTTAGGGGCAGGACGGGATCAAGACGAGTTTGATCAATTCAAAAATGATTGAAAAAAATAGGACATGAACGAGATCGCGGGATGAGATGCCCACCCCTAATACTTGGTATATGATTTAGTATGCAGACTTTCTTACATACTGGGCACACCGTTCCATGTGAATTCGAACGTGCATATAATGATATGCATGTCATGGATCGAACTTCGAGTGAGATGTCATGACCCTCGATGTGACACCCCACTTGAAACATGCACGCTCCGAGTGATTTCGAACGCAAGGAAGGCACATTTGAGTTAGATGTGTTTGGCATAGGAAAAGAGTGCGATTATGAAAAAGAATCGGAGTTTTTGTGCAATAATGAGAACATAAAATTTACCCTAATGTGAAATCTATATTAAATTACTTTGTTAGTATATATGGATGATTGTTTCAAGGGAAGAAACTAAATGTTCGTTCGGTCATTGAATGAGAACTTTGTGTCTTCCTTAAGGTAAAATGTGTATTTGTTTATATTTCAATAATTGTGAATTGACTAAGCTTTGTATTTCGTTAGACGTAAATTGCTCACATCAATATTAAAAAATCGACAAAAATTGTATTTATGATAAATAGAAATTACATTTATTTGTTTCTAACTATTTCGTCCGGGGTGATAAGTCTCTGCAGGTTAGACTTGTCATGGTTAGCCTCACAGCGTATGTATAGGTAAAATATACTTTTACTATTAGACATGGTTAAATCGCCAAAAACAGACAACATTGCAAGAAGGCTCATATTGCTAACTAATGTACTGTTTGGGGACATAACAAATTTGTACTTCCAATTTGACTTTCCAAAAGAAGTATGGATAACTCTCACGGACGAGGTAGGAAGAAATGTACCCAGAGGCGAGAACTTTAGTCAGTCTTCTAGGGGGGAAAAAAGGAAGTATAGTCAGTGGTTTAGTCAGTACCACGATCGGAGTCCTCTATTCAATGGAACTAGCGGTGGAATCGATTGCTTATTGTAACCTTATGGTCAATCCCAACGATGGTTAGCTGTGCAGAAAGAATTGAGATTGTGGTGTGGCAACGGGATACAAATTAGTACATGGCGAACAATCATTTTCTGATGTGTTTTGCAATTGGGCCACCCCATTTAGTTGCATACGCCAAGATGTGTATTCTCTCAGTTTTGTGAGTGCTGAGCTCCTTGCTGACTCTTCCTGTATGTTCCTTTTTTCCTTATAGTTATCAAATTTTCTTGCTGGATAGAAGAAGTAAAGAACTAAAAAAGTTAGATCTCCGGCCTTCCTCACCTTCTTGATCTTACCCCGACTCAACAAGGAAAGAAGTTCAAACATAAGCCGGTAGGATCTATTTCATAATCCATTGATTCCATTCTACAAATGGTCACACATCAGTTCTCTTCCTTTATAAGGTTGTCTTAGGCTGTGAGCCTAGGTGAGATGTGAAACATTACTTGACCGTATCACCTAGCATAGTTATGTGGGCAGGTCCTAGCTGATCGCATATTGTCATTAACGTCTACCGCCTCACAAACACATTGATCTTTGAAAAACAAAAAGATGGAAATACCCAAAATGGTTAATTGAATTAACGCCTTAGAAACACTAGGATAGACACTGCCTGTAACCTAAATTCCCCACCTCTTGTGGTTGTGCTCCTTGACTCACAAGTCAATTCTCTTATTTTCTTTTTATTCCCTTCTTTCAATCAGGACTTCAATTTAAAATTTTCTAAACTATGATTTTGCTCACCTTAGTCCACCCATTTTCCTAAGCAATACATCCAAACAGCGAAGGTTTGAGGTAGACAATTCAGAATAGCCTTGATAACTTACCCCTATCCCTCTGCCGATTAATATTTCCTTACCCATCCAATTTGAGAACCCAATGCCATAATGGTATA
The DNA here is from genome assembly GCA_003290165.1 of Berberis thunbergii. NCBI lineage: Eukaryota > Viridiplantae > Streptophyta > Magnoliopsida > Ranunculales > Berberidaceae > Berberis > Berberis thunbergii. Next base: position 12,472 of record QNQO01003750.1, on the reverse strand, counting down.
CCAACTTGATACACAAGCATCACTTACATCAAAACACAAATTTTGAAAAGAATATTTGTAACACTAAGCATGCATCTCTTCAAAGAAAAAATTTGGGCAATTAGACACTGTTTGAAAAGCTTCAAAAAATTTCACATCAAGCACTTGAATATTTGACCCATTCACGGCAATTAGCTAAATTCAGATTGCTCTCACTTTTATAACTACTACATAGAATTCATTCCAACAAACGTTTATAGCATCCCCACTGAACTTCTAGTATATTGTCATGATTCCCAAAGTATAAAACTCAATAACTTATGCACAAATTAATGAAAACAACTTCAAACAGCACGCGATTGATGACAATTTCTAGTACTCTACTGATAACAAATCTAACATAATTTGACAAACTCAACGAAACAGAATCCAATACAATAGACATCAGATCTCAAAACAAACAACATGGAAGAAACTAACAAAAGGGAGGTAAGAAAGAAGATCTTATCTCAAATCCGAATTGGTTCCAGAAATCACTCGCTCTGATTCTTCAACTTCTCAATACGCTGGTTGAGCTGCTCGATTTTGACAACAAGGCCGGTGACAGAATAGAGGAGCCAGTAGAAGATGAGAGCGGAGGCGATCAATAAGGCGTTTCGCTGGCTCTTCATGATGGACTTCTGATGGCGGAGATGTTCAGACGGGGTGCAAGATTCAACCTCACAAGATGGACGATTCTCGTATTTCCAGTAGATGTCCATCAGTAAGAAGAGGCAGAAGGGAACCACCGTCATGAATGGTCGAAGGAGGTTGCGAGTCACCGCGATCAAACCCTTGCGGAGGCTCTGGAGGCCTGGTAGGGTTAATAAGAGCACCATTATGGCCTCTGCTAACGCTGCGTAGCCGAGAACTACCCATTCCAGAGCCATTCGAGGTGTTGGTTATGGAGATCGCGAAGAAGAACTAGGACGAGAGAGAGAGAGTGAGTGAAAGCTTTGTTGAAGGTTTGATTAGTTGAGAAGGAGAGAGCAGCTGGCAATGAAGGGGAAATCTGGCTTTTGTAAAAGACTGCTTTGCTTCCTTGTGGGGAATTTTGTGCTTTTTTGGGTGTGGGTTAGTTTACTTTGGGGTGAAGAAAGGAATCAAAGGTTAGGATTGAGCAATGACTTCCAACTAATTTCAGTATGTTGATTTTAAGAAATATTTAGGGTAAAGAAAAAATGATTATATGAAATATATATAATGAATTTCGAGGATATATGAAATATGTGGAAAAAAAAAAATATGCAAGTAATAAATTTATTAAACACATTAAAGAAAACCCAAATATCAAGAAATGAATCAAATCTATCTTACAAATCAAAATGGCGTTTTAAGGAATTAGAGATAAAAGATGGCTATGACTGAAAGTTTGAAAATATGTTAAGGGTTGAGATTTATTTCCTATAATGATATATTAGTGAGTATAACACAACTATAAGGGCAAAGAAAATGAAAAATAGCGAAAAAAAAAGTTAATAGAATGTACATGTGGATGACAGATAAAATTGTGTTTTTTTTCTCAAAATTAAAATTGTCATAACTATTTACTTGGTTGTTGAATTTCGGTAAACTTGGTATCGTTGTAATGCATTTTTGAAAATATTTTCAATGAAACCAATGATCAATATAAACGCTAAAATTTAAAAATATATATTTTATTGCTAAATAATGTATAATGCATTTCATGTCGTTAGTATTTTTAAATAAATGAGACGGGTAGAGCATCCTATGAAAAAAAAATTAGACAAACATCTTAATGCATATTTAAACAAAAATCTTAAACTTCATGTTTTGACGAATTCAAGGTTTAGGGGAGAATTCACTCTCGGCTTCCAACTAAATCAAATTTTGACCGAGTCTAATACTAAACTTTATATTATATATTTTGTTTACCTTAGAATAGGTTTGCGTTTCAAAACTGATTGAGGGCAAAATTAGGGATAGTGACGAGGGTGTTGAGTGCATGATATTTAGCCAAAAAAATAAAATAATAATACGTGGAGTGCCAATGGCACGGGGAATACCCTAGATAACTATCAAGAAAAATGAACAAAAAGATTAAAAAAAAAAAAAAAAGGTTGATGGAATGCATGTCACGGAGAGATACAATTTTTGTGTTTTTTTTAATACAAATCATCATAACTATCTACTTAGCCATGAATTTTAATAAACTTGATATGGTTGAAATGCATTTTTGAATATCTTTCCAATGAAACCAATCATTAATACAAACACTTAAAGTTTTAAATATGCATTTTACGCCATACGCATTTTTTTCAAAAAAATAACTGTAATCTAATGCACTTCACGTCTACATATTTTCAATATTAAGACACATAGAGAGACAGGAAAGGGTGTTTGGCTAAAATTTATGTTTGCATAAGACTGAAATACCCCTAGCCAAAGTTGAGCGTCGAAGGCATGGGGAATACCCTAGTCAATATATAATTAGAAACTAAGTGGGTGGTTTTAAAAAGAAGAAATGATAATTAGAAAATCATGGTGTGGTTTCAAAAATCAATAAATAATTAGAAAAACCTCAAAATTTACGAAAACAAATCCCGACTTAGCCTCAATATATAATTTGCTTCTCAGCAGCCCAGTTGGCATCCTTCGAATCACTCTCTTCAGCGAAAGACAACAGTTTAGAAGTCGCCTTAGCCTCAGCTTCCTGCGCAACCTCGACTTCTCGGCGGATACGGCTCAACTCATGCCTAAGTTCGTCCCTTTCAGACACCGTCACTGTCAGATCACGCTCAAGGTTTTCCAGAGGAGCCCTCTGAGCCTCAACGGCCACGGTTGACTAATCCACCCGCTTTTCTTCGGCCTGCTTCTTAAGCCGCTCAATTTCATGGAGCGCATCAAAACAACATCTGCATATGCGAGAAGACACGCTTCAAGGTGTATACTCTCTCACGAGCCGCCTCTACTTCCATCCCAGCAACGGCAGTGTGGCTCAAATGAGAGATACCCATCATAAGGCACTTCATGCCCTTATCCATACACCCTTCCAACGAATCCTCTTCGGATTTTGGAGCGTGATCCATCAGCCAGCTGTGATGCCTGCTTATATGCTTCCTCGAAGCATACTCTACGTCCACCTCTTGGTGCCAGACCGGTGAACTCATTTTCACCAAATCTGGTGCAAACAGGCTTATCCATGAGCCTGGATGAAGTTTTTCCTGATCTGGAACTACGCCAACATCGCCCTTCACGATTGCCACCGTTCCCAAGCTCTCCTCCATGGCCTTTCCCTTGTCAACAGCAGCAACCACTTTTTTGCGAGACGGCTCAATGGGATCCGGAGGGAGAGAAGGCAACGAAGTATCCAAATGACACTCAAACACCTCTAACTGAGGCCTAGAGTGAGACGGTGAGCAATGCGGATTGCAAGAGACACGACCGGTACCACGACCACTATCAGGCAAAACAACTATGGGGCGATCAGATTCTATGACCTCAGGCAAATCCTCACAAGAGCCTTCTACTGAAGCAACCTCACACGAATCAACACCAGCGGAAGCAGCCATTGCAACCCGCACAAGATGGTCATTCAGAGCCTCGACCTGCTCGTCACTAAGGTTCGACCTGTCTACAACTCCTGCCAATCGCAGGTAATCCTTCTCCAAGCCAAAAACATCAGTCTCCGCCTCAACAGGTCTAGCAGACTCGCGCTCCCCCTTCACCAGAGTAGGTCGTGCAGAAGACATACCGATTCTAACGCGAGACCTCTTCCTCGTGAAGAAGGCAAGAGTCTCAGAGGACTCATCCACATCAGATAGAACAAAGGCTTTGGACCCAATAGCCTTCCTCTTCTTGGAAGGGGCTTCATCTTCCAACTTAATGTGTGACTCTCGATACAGAGAGGAGGCGACATGCCAGTTGTCCCACAACCCACTACGAATAAAATTGAAAACCCTTATGACATCAACCGCCTTTCTTTTTGGCAGGACATGGAACTTCTCCATGGTGTTTTGCTCATTCAAGGTTAGAGGAGTCGTGGGAAACCTTCCTACAGAAAAATGCAAGCGATGGTTAATCAGCCCACTATCAAGCACATCAAAGTCACAAGAAAAAAGATGAACTTACGAAGCGGTCTGAATTGTCGCTCGAGCAAACGACCTTTGCATTGAAAGTATTTCGAATCCGCAGGAGCCAAGAAGCAGTACTTCTGCCAGAACTTGAAATCATCAGGTAGCTCAACAAAGCAATTCAGCGACTTCATCTTACAAACAACATTACTCTTTAGCCGAGGAGAGGTCAGCAATTGAATCACCCAGGGAGTCACGCTAACGCTGACCTCCTTAGCACTGAGCAGAATCATGAAGATGATCCTATATCCATTGGGCCCCAACTGAACCGGAGGAATTCCTAACAAGTCCAAGAACTCCCAGATCACATCTAGAACTGGAAAGCACACTTCAGTTTGAAGCATCCCGCGGTGCAAAGATATGAAACCAGCCAGAGGTGATGTTGGCATTTGGTCGCCCGTCTGGAGATACAACGACAGGTCCTCAGGGACCGCAAACTTCGTACAAATTTTGGCGAGACCAGGTTCGGACAACAACTTGTCTTAAAAAAACTCCAGGCCTTCTGCCAAGACAGCGTCATCAAAAAGGTTTTCTTGAGCCATGAGGAAAATGAATAATATTTTCTAATCAGAGCAGTAGCTTTGAAAGCAAGGAAAATAGAAGAATCAAACTCTACACAGCGGATGACCTAAATAGAGGTTGGCTTCCTGCCTCTTTTCTACTGAACCAACGCACATTCAATTAATGCAGCGCGTGGCTCAAGCAACAATTCAGACTCAATCATCATGAGCGGCGCATCCATTCAAGAGATGACTTAGCAAACCGATGTGACGGCTCACTAACTCGGGAGGAGTAGCTGATGATACATAAAAACGGTCACACCCCGGAGCCGTACACGTGTCATGATAATCTCGAGGAACTATGGCCTCAAGCGTCAGCCCAACACTGATCCGCCCCAAGCAATTCTAAGCTCGCCCAACTGTGGTCCTCCAGACGGGCTCGAACTCTGACAGCATGCTAGGCCCACACGTCTCACAGCTATCCTCAATACATGTAAGCCCTCTTCAAGCAAGTATCTCGAGGATCAGCTTCGGACGGGCAACTACAGCTGCTCTCTGCTTCCAACTAGGAAGCAAACACCAGAGTATCTTCCGCACATGGAAACTCCCTTCTACGGATTGCTCTTGGATTGTGAACTATCTCCCGCGTATCTAGGAGCACGGAGCTAACATGGAATTTTCTTCTTACAGCACAACTCCTAATTAAAGAGGGATCTGCACAAAGATCTCCTTCCTAAACTATGCCTACGATGGCCTGGTAGAACCAGAACTCCCTGCACCATAAATAAGACATGAGGTTGGTAAGCTAAGGTATGCTACAAATTCCCTATTACAACATTACACCTTCCTCAGAGCCCTGTCTGACTTTAGCATCGGAGTGCCATCGGCCACCCCATAGTGGTATGTGGCTCACGTGCGTTACTTGTGCAGGTCAGTAGGTCAGCGAGACTAGGTCAAAATAGGGAGCGAAAAAAAAACTACATCAAAATCATTAATAAAAGAGTCCTTGTTGGTCATAAAAGTATACTGACACAAATTAGCCATTACATCAACTACGATATCTAAATAGTCTAATTTGTGAAGACGTAGGCCTTAAAAGTCATTTTTTGTAAAAAAAAAAAACTGAAAGTGCAAGAATGAGGTTGATAATGGCAATAGTCAATCATGCAGTACAAGAAGTATGGTTGTCCGTTTTAGTTGAGACGGGTTCCACAAGGTGATAATTGATGGAAGTTGCAAGTCCGAGCAAAATCGCTCCTTTGTCATTAATTTGTAGGTAGATTAGATGGAGTAGAACTGTAGAGATAATATTTTTGCTGAATATGTCAACATCGAGTGTCGCTCCTTGGTACGTCTTGGCTGGTGTGAAAGAGGTGTTTCCTAACAATGTTTCTTGTCTAAAGACTATTTACAGTGTCAGACATTTCAACTACAAGGGATAATGGTTTTGTAAGACACCATGTACTTATTGAACAAGAATAATTACATTTAGTGGCACACTATGGATGAGGAGAATAATGTAACCAATATTTTCTGGGCGCATCTTGAGTCAATTCAATTAGCTAAGTGTTTCCCATCAGTGATGCTTATGGATTACACTTAAAAAAACTAGTGGTTGTTGGATGTCACTATTTAAATTGTAGGTGTTGGATCGACCAAAAAAACTTTCAATGTTGCATGTTGTTTTATGTCTTCAGATAAATATGAGTCGTATGTTTGCGCGTTGGAAAAATTATTCGGGATTTTTTAACCAAGCAACTTGCCAACCGTGTTTATCATTGATAAAGAGTTGAGTTGATCAAGCCATTGAACGAGTATTTACTAGTGCAATGAGATTTTTGTGCATGTGGCGAATTGCAAAAAACACTTTGAGGATAATGAGGGGTGGAACGAGTTTATTGGTTCTTTCACGAGAAAAATAGAAGTCGACCATTGTTGAGTTCGAGACAAAATGGGCATCACACCCGAAGTGTTTGGATTATTTGAGGACAGTTTGGTATCCGCAGAAGGAGTACTTCATGAGTGCATGGAACGATACTTTCATGCATTTTAGCCAACGGATAACTGATCGCATTGAAGGTACACACTCGAAGTTGAAGAAGACGTTGGAAAATTTTCAAGGGGTATTTTTTAATATTTGGACGAAGATGTATGACATGATCTAATAGAAATTGAATTGTCATTTCAACAAAGTTTGACAATGGTGATCGAAGAATTAGCATGTGTCGAAATTTTGAAAAAATTCATGGGTCTGTTGTGCACAAGGCTAGCTTTTGATTGTTATTGAAAATTCAAAGGTATGAAGCGATGGGCAATGACCCTGTCAAGTGTGGATGTGTGATTTTAACCACTCATAGGTTGTCTTATACTCATGGAATGACGAAGTATCTAACCCCCAATGGACAACTTCTACTAGCTACTTTAGATAAGCAATGGATGCAACTTGGCAGAACACCTATTTTTAAAGCTGCAAATGTGATTATAGAGCTAGTGGTCAACGCCATTAAGCAAATGTTTAATGAATCAACTCATGATCAACAATTGGTGTTGAAGATGAGGCTTCTAGAGTTGAGTCGCCCGAGTCTAACTTTAATGATCGAACCATCCGAACTTGTGGCAGGAAAAGGAAGACCTAAACAGAATAAGTTGTCCAAGCATGAGAAGTTGACTAAAAGGGACCCATTGGGTCATGAATACGCCAAGACTCAAGAAGAAAAGTGGACAAGTATTTTGATGAGCAAATTTTGTCATGGATTCGGGATTATGTTGATAGCATTGAGAATGTACGCGTCGATGGGAAATGTGAATTCTAATGCATGACCAATTCCTAGAAGATTACGATAAGGAAAATGGTTGGAAGTAGCTAAGGAATGGACTACTAATGGAAATATAAACAAACAAAGAGTTGTGGTTTGGAATGTGGCACGAGTGTGGCGTGAAAGTGATCAAGGATGCTTTGACAATTTCAGAATATAAGGTATGCATTAACAAACGAAATTGACTGCTTGAACCAGATATGTTAGAGCTCACAACGACTACATGTTTTCCATATGTTGAGCAGTCGTCACAATTAAACGACATACGGGTTATGTTTTATGATACACCTTGCTCAGAATGCTCAGTTTGTATTGTTCTATATGACACCCAAATCACCATTGCCTTTGAAGGTACCTACTTGGCCCTCTCGTCTATTTTCAGAAGCAATCTCATGAAAGAGTTAATTCGATGGCCAACTCAACATTGGTGATGTGATGGTGAATAAATTCAATGCTAAGAAGATCAATAAGTCGGAGGAGGTCATTGGTATCTTGGATTGATGCACGCATGCAAAAAAAAATTATACATTTTGTGACTGACATGTATACGTATACCAATATGCCGATTTGAAAAAATAGTATTTGTTTTGGTCACATAGGATGATCCGGTTGTTAGATAAGTCATCATTTTTGTATATATGGATGACTTGTATGCTTGTCATCATCCATTAATATATAATTTGCATTCCACTTATTGAATACCCATTTTACTTATGATCCATTTGCATTTCAACTAGTTTTATGGTTATGGTTATAAATATCGTAATTTGAAGAATATAAGAAGTTCAAAAAATATTTGTTGCCCATGGCCACAAAACATGGTAATGGTCATAAAATTCGCTTGAAATGAATTAAACATGGTCATGGCAAAAATTATTAGTATTAAATATGTGAGCATGTAATAAGTTTAAAGAAGCTAGAAAAAATAGACACAGGCTCAACCACAGAATCTAGTTCTATCCAGGTTCGCACAAGACCAGGCGAACCTAAAAACCATCCTCGCACACACCATTGTGAAATAGACCAAAATGGTGAGAAACGCCCAAACGTAAATACCTATGCAGGCCTTAGTGTTTCATTTGCAGGAACTTCTAAGATGGGGCAAATGGGGCAAAAAATTGGACTTTGTCCAAAAACGACTATTTTTGTGATTTTTTTTTTGATTTTTTTGTAATTTCTATTATTTTGCTATACTAGTAAGAGAGATAATCCACCTTCAAATATCTTTTTAACATTCCTTCAAAAAATCATATTTTCGGGTTGCCGAAGTAGTTTTTTGGAGGAATTGTTGAAATACAAAAAAAAAAAAAAAATGTTGACCAAGTGTTTCTTAGTCATGAGGAAGGCATAAATGAAACAAAAATTTAAAAATAATAACAAAACTTCTAAAAATGGTGGTTTCGGGACTAGCTGCATCAGTCCTTACGATTCCATAATCAATCATCGCAGCCGCAGGGATGCATGCGAATGGTGTCTACACTGTTCATGCAACCCATTCGCAATGGTCTCTGCGGGTATTATATTCATACTCGCAAACTCTTTTATGATTGGTGTTTTCTAACCAGTGTAGGTAGCTCTCTCACAGACTTTTATGTGATTCTGGCTAATATCTTCGCACAAGTGACTGCTACAAGTTCCAAAACCACCATTTTTCAAGTTTTGTTAATTTTATTTTTTCATTTTTTCCTTCTTTAAATGATCAATAAACACTTCGTCAACATTCCTTTTTGTTTTTCAACATCCTTCCAAAAAAATGAAAAAAAAATCGATTTTGGAGGCCCGAAAGTATGGATTTTTTAATGGAATGTTAAAAAGGTATTTTGGGTGAATTATCTCACTAAAGTATGGAAAAACCATAGAAATTCAAAAAAAAAATTCATAAAAAGTTCACAAAAAGTCGTTTTTGGAAAAAGTCATGTTTTTTGCCCCATCGCAGAGGTTCCTACGATTGTAAGACTAAGGCTGGAGAGGTATCTGCGTTTGGTTGTTTCTCACCATTTTGGTCTCTTTAACTACAAAAAAAAAGCCCTTTAATAGCGGTTCAAAAACGCTATGTCTGCTGGCGCTATAATAGACCCTGGGTCTATTATAGCGGTTTAAAACCGCTATAAAAAGTTAGCCTGTTATAGCGGTTTAAAAACGCTATGGTATATCCTTTTATAGCGTTTTTAAAACGCTATGGTATTTATACATAGAAATTTTATTTTTTTTTGCTATCAAATGACTTTTCATTACATCTTATAAGTTTTAGAAGCAGTTCAAGCATAATTTATAACAGAAGCCAAAGAGAGGAATATATGGAAGACTAGAAGATTTCAACAATCAATTGCTGGAACAGAAATTGTATTGACAATGCTGAAATTGGAATTACAAGATACAACTCGAAAGAGTGAATTACAATGTAATATGAACTGAATGATGTAGGCTGTTCGAGATGCCTTAATCTCCTAATAAGCATTTGCTCAATTGTACAATGTGTGAAATCATGAATCCCAATGTTATTGCCATTCTCCTATTTATACTCATACCTCACAGAAGTCAGAGCAACTAACATAGCATTATTCTTCTAACAGAGCATTACTCTTCTAACAGAACATTCTTCTAACCACTAACAAAATATACTAACAGAATACTGAAGAACCCTTCTCATCCACCATCTGACAGAGCACTCTGCAACACTTAAGCACTTGCATTCTCCACCATCTGCAGCATTCACAACTGAAGCATTCACATTCTATATCAGCAACAACTGGAACATTCACATTCTGTTAATCACTCCCTGAAAGTCCTTAACATCAGTTACAAATGGAAAAAAGTTTAATTGTGACTTGAAAAAAGTTTATCTGAAATGGACTTGTTGATTAGAAAAGACGTAAATGAAATAATGAAACTACATTTGCTTAAGAAGTTTAACTGTTGGTTACCTGCAGGCAGCCATCTTCACATCCAACAGCCCAAAAATTGGCATTTCCAGCTAAGACAGTTACTTTCCTAGATATTCTATCAGACCAAACAGTCTGAGCACCACAAGTGCAAGTAACTTCAGTTTCCTTGGTCATCAACGCATTTCCGACCCCAACCACATCATTCGCTGCTCTTTCCACTGGGCGAGCTTCCAAGCAGACTGGGATGCTATCTTCCCCTTCTTTCTTATCACATATTGTAATTGAAAGAGCAGAACAGGAAACATCTTTAGAAAAGATGAACTGTACAGAAAAATCAAAATATCAGGCAGAAAAAAAATATTCCACAGTATACAAATATCAAGATAAGAAACCCATCCTCAATGGTATGTCAGGTAAATTCTCACAGTAATCACCTTGCACGGAGCACTTCAAATAAAACAAATGTGTCTCAACAACCTCACAGGACCATGACAATAAACAGAAGAGTATGTGAGATCACCCGCAGTAGACTTGGAGCATTTGCCAATCGCTCCTCATTATTTTACATATTTAAGATCATTGTGCAGGGTGGTAAGTGAGATCTGATAGCTTTTGTATCGAATTAACTCATCAAAGTGAATTTTAACGATCCAATTTGATGCATTACCTCATGTGAAAATAGTTTACATAAGAGATAGCTTGTTCATGATTGAATTTGAATAGGAAACTTCACTGGAGAAGTTTGATTTGCAATTGTGGAGGTAACCATTTACTGATATGCACTGCAAACTGCAGAGTACTGAGAGATCGTGTGTACCTGAATGCTCTCTTTGTGATGAGGACAAATTGAATAAACAGGTGCCTCATGCCCTTCAAAGTTGAAAATCTTCCGTCCTGTCATATCCCATACCTGTCAAATAATTTTTTTTTTAATTTAGCAAAACAAAGAATGAAGAATGTTTAAGTAATCATTTATTCAGTAAAATATAATTTTCTTGCTCTCACTTTAATTTGCTTGTCATCGCCGCAACTTACTACACATAATTGCTTGTTTGGATAAGAAAATGCCAAGTCATTCACACAACCAATGTGAGCATCAATCTATGCAATGACAAAAGGGGTAAAGTCAAGTTAAAAGTAATGGTTTATCAAGTGACAACAAAGAAAATGTTGAAAAAAATTAATTAATCAGAACTAAAAAATTAATTAATCAGAACTAAAACAAACCTCCACACATTGGCGCAAATCATTATGCCCTTCAGTAGCATACAATAGGGGCTATCGACAGCAACAACAGCAACGATAGCAACAGCAGCAGCAGCAGCAGCAGCAGCCATACTAGAGTTTCTCCTAGTACACACCCCTTCCTTTTCTTCTTCATGTTATGAAATTGAAATCCCCTACCAAAAAGCCAAGGGGAGTCTACCCCAACCTGCTGAATCAATCAACTCAGATCAGAATTACTCTATTTAGTGTCACCCCTAAAGTTGAGTTTCCTAAGGGAAGTACATTACAACATAAAAGCCATCATCCAGATGGACTTCTTGACAAAGGGTTTTCTTGATGTTACCTTGACCAATTCATGAATGTGGTGCGATTCAGATCAGTCCTCTTGTTATCATTACAACATAAAAGCCATCATCCACATGCATCTAATGTGATTAATTCCAGATAGAACATCATTTTGACATCAGCCAAGTCAACATGTCATTTTCAGGAGTCCCAGCTGCCATACATCTCTACGCCCAGCTGCGCCAAAAAGGTAAATTAAAGTTAATCCAGATAGTTGTTGATCATGGTCTTGCTTGATACGATTAATCTGCAAAAAGGTAAATTAAAGTTAATCCAGAAAATGGTCTGTTCTTTATATAAATAATATTAGAGCAAATCTCCAAACAGAGAACCTATTTGGAATGATTCTTTGAGAGATTTGTTCAACCTGGGTCCATAAGAGCTTTGTTGTTTAAGATCTAAAGACTGAGATTCTTTGATTTAAAAAGAATCTGCCAACCACTCCACACACTCCTGAAAAAACAAAGAAAAAAAAAGAAGAAATGAATTCATTCATTCACTAAAAGAAAATAAAAAATAAATTCAAATAAAGCATTTTTCTATGAAGCTTTCTTCTGCTATGGAGAAGGAAAAAGTTGATCCCATTA
>QNQO01003749.1:0-46746 GCA_003290165.1 Berberis thunbergii | reverse complement strand
AGTTGGGTCGTCTTCCAGCACGACCCGCTCCAGTAAGAGAGGAGTGCGAGTCTGCCAGGCCTGTTGAGGCAAAAACTGACGTTTCCATCTTGGAGAAAGATTACATGCGGTTGGCAGGAGTTGTAGATAGGTAGAACCTTAGTGACGCGCAGGTCAAGGCTCTGAATGACCGTCTGGTGTCTGGTGTCGGTTGCAATGGTAGTTTCTGTTGGTGCTGATTCGCGTGAGACCATTGTTGTAGGAGGGTCCTATGAAGATTCGCCTGAGGTTGTAAAATCTAATCATCCCATTGCTGATTTAACTGAGACTAGTTGTGGTACTGGTTATGTCTTTTGTAGTCTGCATTGCTCACCGTCTCGTTCTAGGCTAGAGCTAGAAGTATTGGAGGGTCCTTTGGATGATTTGCTTCCTCCTCTCCCTCCGGATCCCATTGAGCTGCCTCATACCAAAGGGTCGGCTGTTAGTGACAAAGGGAAGACCACAGAGAAGAGGCTGAGGACGGTGGCAACCTTGAAGGGTGGCATTGACGTAATCCTTGATCCGGGGAAGCTTCATTCGGGTGTGCGGATAGGCCTGTTTGCATCAAACTTGGTGAAGATGAGTTGACAGGCCTAGCACCAAGAGGTGGACTTAGAGTATTTTTTTATGAAACATATCAGCAGGCGTCACAGCTGGTTGATAGATCAGGCTCTAAAACCCGAGGAGGATACATTGGAAGGATGTATGGATAAGGGTTAAGTACTTTATGCTGGTTATGTCTCATATGAGCCACGCGGCCGTTGCTGGAACATAAGTCGAGGCGACTCGTGAGAGAGTATATACCTTGGAGCGAGTCTTTTCGCACATGCAGCTGCTGTATTCTGATGCGCTCCATGAAATTGAACGGCTTAAGAAGCAGATCGAGGAGAGGCAGTTGGATCAGTCAACCGTGGCCGCTGAGGCTCAGAGGGCTCGTTTGGAGGACCTCGAGCATAACCTCACAAAGGCGGTGTCTGAAAGGGACAAACTTAGGAAGGAGTTGAGCAAGATCTGCCGAGAAGTCGAGGTTGCGTAGGATGTTGCGGCTAAGGCGTGTTCTGAGCTACAATTTTTTGTTGAAGAGAACGCTTCGAAGGAAGCCGACTAGGCTGTTGAGAAGCAACAGTTGGAATCAGATGTGGAGTTCTATGCTCGCAAAGGTGAGAAAGACTGAGAACCAGCTCAAATTAGGGTGGCATGAGCTAAGTGCTTTGAAGAGCAGTCTCATGTCGACATGTTGACTGGCAAGTTGAAGCTACTGGAGCGTTAACTTGTTGATGCGAAGGTGCATGAGGAAGAACTTCTTCAGGAGCAAGGCAAGTGTGAGTTCTGCTGGGTTTGTACACGGCTGACTGGAAATGTTGGCGTTGATGAAGAAGGAGAGCATCCGGACTGGGATCTTGGACGATATAAGAAGATGTCAAATGTTGATTTGTCTGTTACCTCTACATCTTCGGATGAGGAAGACAATGTGGGCCCTGATGACCAAGTCGTGGCGTGTGTGGAATCTATCCCTGCTCCATCTTCCATTAGACTTAGCACTTATGTTTCTGTACCTTCTCCTGATAGGGAGTAACGCTGTTGTGATTGTACTCCTTTTCGGTTTGACCATTAATGAAAGCAGTTTTATCAGTTTTGTACTTGTTGTCTCTATTGTATGTTTTTCATTTTGCCTTGTCGTCTTGTTTTGGCATATGCTGGTCGAATCAATAGGACGTTGACCGGTCTGTCAATGATAGAGAGTTGTTCTAGCAATTTTAAAATATGAAATTGAATTTAGTTTAATAAAAATCAAGTTTAGAAAAATCACAAGGTTCCAAGAATCCTCCTAGATTTCACGCGCCAACTAGTATTGATTCGTGATGATAACTCAATTACGTGTTTCACATCCCAAACAACATAATCGGAAAAAATAGTCTTTAATGCACCAATATATTCTAATGTAAATGGATTTTAGATCTCACTTTTTCTAGAAAGCACAAAGATTGGTCATATATGATATCCTAAATTTACGATACATCCGGAGAAAATAACGTAATAAAAGACAATCACATATAACTAACCTATCGGAATTAATTGATATTTAAAATTCCATACATAAGAAAAACATGACTAGACTTACATGGAAAAGAAAAAGACAACCACCGGAATAATAATCTATGAAGAAGTTGATAAAATCTTTGTCACTAAAATAAAATAAACTCCTATATTAAATAAAAAGTGAAAATCATAAATACCATTATTCATCGTGAAAGCATAAAATGAATCAAATACAATTAAGTGCGTTACATCTAGGAGTTCATCTTTTCGCCTTGCTTGGAGTTTAGTGACACATGGTGAAGGTGATGACAACAACAGCGGTGTGGAGCTTCATCTGCATGGCGGCGTGTGGTGAATTACCGATGCGTACTCGACTGTTGATGCGTTGTGTGTGTCTTGCATTCTCTGCCTCGTCCTCCCTTTCCCGTGTGTTGTTGTATTTATGGTATAAAGAAACAACTCCTTATTGGAAACCAAATACAAATTGAAAACCAAATACAAATTGGAAACCAAAAACAAAAGGAAACCAAATATAATTGGAAACCAAAAATAAAAGGAAACAAAGGGGTGGGAACAAAGGGTCCCACCCCTTTGTTTAGATTTGTTCTAATAACAGGAAATGTGGGTTTGGCTATGTTCATCCATATTCCTCCTTTGTTCCATCAAAATTCAAAACTAATTTCCTTTATATTTTTCTTTGGTTCTCTTTATAAATCTTTGGCTTGAGTATATCCTGCTCCACTTTGTGAATTTGTCTATGAATTTTCAAATTCGCCACGCTAATGAACTTTTGTCATTTAAACTCCAAATCCTACAAAAATACAAAAATAAAATAATTAAACTAAAATACACTATTTGAACACTAACAAATATAAATTAGGAGGTATATTATTATGTAATAATTATGTGAATATCAGATACCCCAAAACCTATATTTTGCTAGTCCTTGAGCAAAACAAAATTAAGAATAAATCCTCTTAAAATAAATCACGGATAATTTAATTCTTAAAATAAATAAATAAATAAATAAATATGATTAAAACAAAGTTTCAAAAGTAGTACAAGAAAAACATATTTTATGTGTCAATGTTGTTGCACATTGGATTTTAGTAGAAACTCTCTACAAGTTCTCATGTTCATAGGGTTTACCAAACCAGACCCGAAGGCTACAATATTGTTACCACTTAATATCTTTTGCATTGTAATTCATGCACGAAAGCTATATAACTGACTCTATAGGATTTACCAAACAGGCTCGAAGGCTACAATATTGTTGCCACTTAATATCCTCGCCGCCTCTATCTCGCAGGGAAACTTACTTTCACTCCGGTCTGTTGTCTCCACCTTGCATGAAGATGGCTTATCCATGACAAAGCACATGTGCTTCTAATAATTAGGTGAAAACTCACAAAATCTTAACTGGTGAATCTCGAACCTGCAACCTCTTTCAAGGAGAGTTGATGTCCGATCAACTGAGCTACAATTGGTGGACAATTGTTAATATTAAAAACGTTACCGTCAAATTGCTTAGCTGAAGCAGACTACTGTGAAGATTGAAGAGTGTCGATGAGGAGCAAACAAACAAGAGAGAGAGACCACGTCCATAAATCGATATTTGTCTAATCGAAATCGTATTGTGCGATTGGATAAATTAATCTCCGATGAAATCGTCTTGTGTGATTGGAGAAAATCAATCTTTGTCGAAATTGTTTTAGGCAATTGAGAAGGTGGAGAGGTGAACTTGAGAAGGCTTGCGAACTTGTGAAGGGTTTGCGATTTTGTGTATATTTGCATTTTATTATCTATGAGAGGGGGCAATCTAAAATTTTAAAGGGGGGCAAAATTACAAATATTGTTAGTTTAGTGGAGTTTCTTAAAAAGCTAAGGAGGAGCAATTGCCCCCCTTAGCTATAAGGTAGATCCGCCCATGGTTGTACACCATTAACTTTTCTTTATTATTTTCTTCTTCAACCAATTTTTTTTACATGTTTTTCCCCGTTTATACAATCAAACACTTTTACTTCGAGGGCACATGAAATATCTATTTTCAACTCTTTCTATTTGCCCATTCCATAAATATATCTCACCGTACACATTCTCATAAAATTGGGTAAGGATAAAATAATAGAGGTATTACTCCTTGATTGGAGTAGGTAATGGGAATGGGGATAACAAAGAGAATGTTATTTAAAGGCTCAAAGGGCTGCAAATGAATATTTATTATTGGGTAGGCTAAAATGCTAAAAGAAATGGTTTAAAGAAAGAAATGTCTATATCACTTCATAAGTTCTAGTTGGTACTAGGACATGTCAACTAAATAAAGCAAGAAGTTCTAGTGTAAAAATTCAATTTTTATGTAGTTTTTAAAGCAACCAATAAGAAAGTCAAGAATAATGAGATCATCAACAAAATAATGCCGACTCAAGAAAAATCAGAGTGTCTTTAATAATCCTCAAGAAATAAAGAATGGCTCAAAACTCACAAGGGTTAAGTCTCCACTATTATTCTAAGGTTTTCTAGTTCAATATCTCACTTACCAACTTCAAATCACGTTGACTTGGCTTATAGTGCACGAATAGTCGAGTTAAAAAGTCTCACGAAATACATCTAACATAAGGATAATATCAAATATCATGTTTTCTACTAATATAACTATGCGACACGTGTTAGTATGTGGCACCAAAGACTCGGCCACATGAGTGAGAAGGGAATGAAGATCATACATTCCAAAGGGAATGACTACCGGGTCTACAGTCAATTAAAATTGACATGTACGAAGATTGCATATTTGGAAAGCAAAAGAGGGTCAACTTTCAGAGTAGTAGCAAAACCCCAAAGAAGAAAAGTTGGAGCTTGTTGACTCTAATGTTTGGGGACCAACTACCATCTCATCCATTGGTGGAAAACACTACTTTGTGACATTCATTAATGATCATTCTCGAAAGATCTGGGTTTACTTTCTAAGACACACAGTAGTGTTTGATGCTTTCAGAAAATGGAAAGTTGTGGTTGAAAACGAGACAGGTCTCAAAATCAAAAGGCTTAGGACCGACAATGGTGGAGAATATGAAGATAGTAGATTCAAGAAATTCTGCTACGAGCACAAGATCATAATGGAGAGAATTGTGCTAGGTACGCCGCAACACAATGGTGTAGCTAAACGTATGAACCGAACGTTGACTGAGAGAGCCAGAAGCATGCCTATGCAGTCAGGCCTACCGAAGCAATTCTAGGCTGAAGTAGTCAACACAACAGCTTACTTGATCAACGGAGGACCGTCGGTTCCACTAGAACACAAAATACCATAGGAGGTATGGGGTGGAAAGGAGATCAAACTCTCACATCTTAAAGTTTTCGGTTGTGTAGCGTATGTGCATATCAGTAATCAAGGCAGAAATAAGCTTGATCCCAAGTCCAAGAAATGCACCCTCATCAGTTATGGCGAGAATGAGTTTGGCTACCGCATCTGGGATAATGAAAACAAGAAGGTGATCCGTAGTAGAGATGTGATCTTCAACGAAAGAGTAATGTACAAGGACAAACATATGACAGACGTCAGCAACTCAGTAAAGAGTAGACAAGTATGTGCAGATGTAGATGATGGCCCAGACAGTCCTGTGCAAAAGAAAATAGTAGCACGCCCTCAACCAGAGGAACCTGTTGGACAGAGCAGTGCGCAACAGTCTGACACACTGCAGCCTCCCAATCCAACTCCTGTATTGAGAAGGTTTTCTCGGCCTCATGTGCTTAACATGAGATAGATGAATGATCTACTGTTAACTGATGGAGGGGAACCTGAATGCTATAATGAAACATGTCAGACCGTAGATGCTAGCAAGTGGGAGCTTGCCATGAAATATGAGATGAATTCTATGATCTCCAACCAGACATGGGACATTGATGATCGACAAACTGAAGTTGTGTTTAACTTCAGTTGGCTTACATGTGTTACAAGATCAGAAAGAGTTGTTGCATTGATCGGGGTGTGAAGACAGATTGAAATCAATCTTCAAGTAGCAGATTGTTGAGAAAGTCAAAAAGGGGGGTTTGAATGGCATGGTCAGTGAAATGAAGTCAAATAAGGATAGCCACAATTACAATGGTCGGTGAAGTGAAAAATCCACCTACCTCGTCAACCCATCCACCTACCATGTATGAAGCCTATATAAAGGCCACCGTTCCTCCTTCATTAAACCATCCCATCCCAACTCATTCCATTCCATCTCTTACTTAGAGAGATATAGTAAAAGCTCAGAGAAGCTTATGAGTGAGAGAAAATTGAGAGTAATTTTCTTGGGTGTAGTTGGGTTGTGAGTTGTGAGTGTTTGTAAACACTTATTTTCTCCCTTTAGTAAAAATCTGCAACACCCCGTGTACGTAACCCAAGTTGGTAAACCACGTAAATTGTGAGTGACATGATTTTATTCTTTGCACTCTCGTAATCTAATTAACTGGGAAATTGTGTATTTCCTTAACATCAACATGACCTTGCAAGTCCTGCTGATGTACTAAAATGCAGTTTACTTGTATCCTTCAACCATTGTAACTCTGGATAAATGACTTGTACATTGTTAATCGTCTTGGGTACTCGTTTTAAGTTCACGTATAAATAATCAGAATCTTCAACTTGTTGCTCATCCAGATAATTGTTTGTAAACGTATACAGAGAAGTAGCCAATAGTTAATATACAATATGGAATACTAGAGGTGGGGTTTCAAGCTCCATTTCGAATCGAAGAACTACACCATCCACAGTTCCTCTAGAATGCAAGAGGTCAAAATTCGTATTCTAAGTCCTCTAAATGTATGCATCCTTAAAGCTTAATTCAAACTCAAATTTGGCTTGTGAACTTTCCACTTACAGATGCTCTTAGTCTCTTAGGCTGTTTTAGTTGTGCAAAACTGCTTCTTGGAAGGCATTGGATGGTCTCTAGGGTGTGTTTGGTTGCATAGAATCAATCTTATGCCAATGGTAGCCTGGTTGGATGGTTCAGCCTGTGGTGGTTTAACCCCTATGTCTTGGGTTCTATACCCACCGGCGACATGCTTGCCTTTCAAAAAAACAAAAAAATATAGAATCAATTTTATGCCATGGGAATCCATGAAGGGACCTCCACATTTTATGCTAATTTGAGGTATCACTCCACATCCACCATTTGGTTTTGTGATCAATGGTGAGAATGGAAGTCTCATGAACATGAGAATCATGTGCCTTGGGGGACCAATGAGTGGGATTCCCATGTTCATGAGACTTACATTCCCACTATTGATTACAAAATCAAATGATGGATGTGGAGTGATACATTAATTTAGCCTAAAATATAGGTGTGCCCCCATGGATTTCCATGGCATAGGATTTCATCCAACCAAGCACACCCTTAGACAGGTTTTAATTTATTATCCTGTCTAGAATGTTCCATTGACATTAATGTACAAAATAATGCTTTCTGAACACAAAATAAATTTTAAGTTTGAATTTTATAGGTCTTTAAAAAAATTAGGTTTCCTTACCATCAGGATCGAAACGGTGTACGAGATAGAAATAATGTGTATAAGTTAGTTTGTTCCCAGAGAAAGGGTTGGACATACAGTAACAATAGAGGGAGAGAGAGTTTTGATAAATGCAATTGGAGCCTTTTTGTTAAGTTGGTTTGTGGAGGAAACAACAAAGTAATAAATATCACACAAGGAAGGAATTAAATGAAACTAAATTAAGGGTGCGTTTGGTTGTATGAAATCCTATGTCATAGAATTCATGAGGGGACTCATATATTTTAGGTTAATTTGATATATAACTCTACATCCACCATTTGATTTTGTTATCAATTATGGGAATGAAAGTCTTATGAACATGAGAATCATATGCCTTGGAGGCCCAAGGAGTGAAATTCTCATGTTTATGGGACTTCCATTCCCACCATTGATTACAAAATCAAATGATGGTCAAATGGTGGATGTGGAGTGATATATCAATTTAGCCTAAAATGTAGGGGTCCACTTATGAATTCCGATGACATAAGATTTCATGCAACTAAATACACCCTAATTTGTGAATCACATGAAGTTGATTTAGGATTCAAATCTGCAGAGGATTATGTAGGTCTTATTAGTAACGAAAGAAATCAGTAATGGCAGTGTCTCTGCAAGACAATAAGTTAGAATGAAATTGTTGGGTCTTGATTGGCTAGTTCAAAATGAAGGATGGATTCCCTCGCAACTGTGGCACAAGCAGTGTGCTTGTACAAGGTAGAGATGTGCCACACATGTAGCAGTTTCAGATGGTTGTACGTACTCTGATCAAACTATCTGGCTTAATTACTTGGTAACCAAAGAAAGTGTAGTTATGTTGGACATGTGCATGCAGTAACATTAAACGGAGAGAATTGGGTAAACTAATGCAATTGTAGCCTTTTTGGTGAATGCATTAGTGAAGGAATTAGCAACACACAGAGGAACAGTGAGAACACACAATGGATAGCTCATGTTTATTAATTAGAACATGATGAAGCTAACAACTTTTCAGCAATAGGGAGAGATGACCCTGTAATGTAGGGTCGATCTATTGATGAACTAAATTGGCTAAGGCTGTGACCGAGGACCGGGGTGTGTTAAGAGATACATGTATGAAGCAGAGGTGGTCAATTTGGTGCTTCTTTAATTTAATTCTTTAAAATCCGAATAAGATCCTCTTAAACCTTAGTTTTGGTTACAGATTCCTATACCTCTCTCTCTTTTTTTTTTTTTAAATAAACCTACAGTGGGGAGGGGCAACTATGGGATGCCAGACCTTTATTACTTGAGAAAAAAAAATTTACACAGGTCGGTGGTACATGACGACTTTACCCAAGGAATAAAAACAGATGGACATGAAACAAATAATTAATAAAACAGTCCATGCAAGAGACTATCCTAACTACTTAACCTAATAGTAAGGCCAAGTTCACCAAGGAGTAGGCCTTACTAATAAGGCCTACTCCCAAGAAAACAATTGAGAAACAGACCTATTTCACCAAGGATAAGGCCTAAAACCAAAGAAAATGTTAAGACCTTAAGAGACCTTATTCTAGGACTACGCCTAAATACCTAAACCTCATAAACAACCAAATAGGTAAGTAACCAAAGGCCTTAAACAAAATAACCATTTGAATCTTGCAACTTGATAAGCCAAACTTGCAACTTGCACACCACTGCCACTTGCACAAATAGCCAACTTGCAAGAACTGATTGTCCGTTAGCAAACTACGCTTCCATCACAGCAAGCAACAGCAATCCAGCCCCAATCAAAAACTCACTTCTTCCCAATCTGTCTCCTGCCGACATAACTCAGCAAAATGCAAAACTCTTGCCAGCCCCAACACCCTGAAATACCGAAACAAAGGCAACATCTGAAACAACTTTCTGCCCAGAAACAACGCCCAAATACGCAGCTGCCCTGTCCCGAAAAACAAAAAAAAATTCGCGTCTCTGGCACTCCAAGTCGACATACGCCTGCGAATTATAATAACTTCGTCCTCTACTCATCACCATGACGTAAATACGCCGTGTGGCAACGGTCAAGCAAGATCAAACCTGCCAATCGCCTAGGTAAATCATTCGCGCCAAATGTGACAGTCCTATAATCTTTTTGTGCTCTATCGGCTAGCGCATCCGCCACCGCGTTGGTCTCTCTATAGATATGCTTGCAATCTATCGTCATTTTTTCCGCCATCAACTTAATTTCCTTAAAGATATTCTCCAATTGCCAAGGAATTTTAAAGGTTTCCCTAAACCAACCACTAACAAGCTCCGAATCCGTTTGAACCATCACCTTGCTAAAACCCAAAGAGAGACAAAGGCGCAAACCTTCCGCAAGAGCCAAAGCTTCCGCTTTATTATTTGATCCTTCACTGGAAAAAAAATTGCTTTCCCACCACACAAAGACCCCTAGGGTCTCTGATAATAACTCCTCGTGCTGATAATAACCCCTAGGGTCTCTAATAATAACCTCTCTAATTAACAACCTTTTAATTAAGTGTTTTAATTGAGTCGCAGAAAGCAGTTTTACTAATTAACAAGGTACATATTATATATATAGTTTAGTTGTCCATGTTTTTCCTTAGATTCCCCTGTCTCACTCTAATAGCACACACATAAATCAAAGGGAACATTTGACATCAGTGGTTGATCGAAATACTCCAATATTCTACCTTCATCATATATTCTAATGGACAACACTAGGCAGATATCATATTCAGCTTACTAGCATGCAATTCCATGATTCTCATAGGTCTTCACAATTATGAAGCATGGGTAGCAAAGCGATCCTAGTAGGGGTAGGTAACTTGGTGGCTGGATCATATGCATGAAAGAGAGAGACTGAAAACTATAAGGACATGTAGTTTGATGGCTTGTTGGGTCAAGGATCAACTTGTGTACTGATAATCACATAATTATAACATTATTACCTCTTATTATATTTTTGTTAATCCTTGTTTTTTCTTATTTTAGATTAATTATTAAATTTTTGTGTTTTTGTAGAATATGGAGCTGTAATGAAGAAATCGGAGAAAAATGCAATGAACAATCCCAGATGGTGACTTAAGAGAAAGTAGAGGTGAAAACAACCTGAGCCCTTGGCTTAAACCCAAAACCAAATCCATCAACCCAAACCCATTGCCAACCTGATCCTAGTAGGGGTAGGTAACTTGGTGGCTGGATCATATGCATGAAAGAGAGAGACTGAAAACTATAAGGACATGCAGTTTGATGGCTTGTTGGGTCAGGATCAACTTGTGTACTAATAATCACATAATTATAACATTATTACCTCTTATTATATTTTTGTTAATCCTTGTTTTTTCTTATTTTAGATTAATTATTAATTTTTGTGTTTTTGTAGAATGTGGAGCTGTAATGAAGAAATCAGAGAAAAATGCAATGAACAATCCCAGATGGTGACTTAAGAGAAAGTGGAGATGAAAACAACCTGAGCCCTTGGCTTAAACCCAAAACCAAATCCATCAGCCCAAACCCATTGCCAAGCTCAGTCAAACCCAAAGCATATTCTCTTAATTATCCAATATTCTGGTTTGATTTAGGCCTTAAATCACTCATTGAATCCTCCCCTTTAAGTTGTCAATATTCATTTTTCTAGTTATCTATAAATACAATGGAAATAAATGAGAAAAGGGGGAGGAAGAGAAGGGAAAAGAAAACATTACAGAAAATGCAAACCTCTTCCTTCACAAAGTGATTTTCATCACACCCATCTCATCACCATCCATCTCTCACTCCCTCTCTGTCCAGACCATCAGTCTTCACCTCACCACCGTCTAGCAGCCAACCACCGAGCACCACCATCATCCACCATCACAGTCCTTGCGCAACAAAATAGGGAGCATCTCCCTGTTTTCTCGTCACGTTCCCCTCCCTCTCCCTGTTCCATCACGCTACACAGCCATCATTACCTTCCCTGTCAACGCCATCATTCACCACGGAACAAGGGCATGACAACCCTGTTTCACATCAGTTTTCACCTTTCCACGTTCCTCTCCCTCTCCCTATTCCATCACGCCACACAGCCACCACCACCACAGGAGCACGACCCCCTGTCCTCTCTTCTCCACCTTGCCTTCTTTCCTCATCCATCTCTCCCTGCTCTTTGTCTCGTTCCTGTCACAGACAAGAAACCAACAAGAACAAAAGAAGACAAAACAAAGCTTCGAACGCGAGCCGCCGTCACCTGCACCAGAGCCATTTCCCGCCACCACCAGAGCCACTTCCCACCGCCATCACCCACCACAAAACAGAGCTCGCAAGAGTACCAGAGCCGGTCGGAGGAAGAAAAAGCTCTCGAGGAGTGAAGACGAAGCTCGCGAGGAAAGCGGCTCGCTGGAGACGAAGGTGCAGAGGAGAGCGATTTTTCTAGCGGGAATCAACTGTTTTTCAAAACAGTTGGCTATTTGCACCCCCCCCTGTTTCATGCTGAGCACCTCGAGCTTGCTGTGTACCGCTTGGATTCACTGCTGAGTACCACCGCATCGAGGCGGCGATAAACCAAAAGGGTTGTATACTTTAGGGTTGTTAAACATGTAGAATGGCAAAATAAAGAAAACTTTTGAAAAAAATTGGTAGAATGTACATGTGGCGGAAAAAGAAAATAATGTGTCTTCTTTAGCAAAATAAAATTTATCATAACTATCTAAATCGTTGTCAGATTTTGGTAAACTTAGTGTCGTTGAAATGCATTTTTGAAGATATTTTCAACAAAATCAATTATCAATACAAGTGCTAAAATTTATGAATACATATTTTATAATTACAAAATGTATAATGTATATTACGTCTTTAATATTTTTCAAAGCAATGAAACCGGCCGATCATACAAAAAACATAAAATTTTGGCATCTTAATGCACATTTTGACTAAAACTCTAAACTTTATGTTTTGGCAAATTCAAAGATTGGGGGAGAACTGATTCAAATTTAACTGAGTCTAACCCTAAAATTTATAATATATATTTTTACCTTAAAATAGGCTTACAGTTCAATACTAATTGAGAGTGGAAATGGAATAGTGTTGAAGGTGTTCAACACACAATATTTAGCAAAAATAAAATTATGTGGAGTGCCAATAGCACGGGGCATACTCTAGTTCAATAACAAGAAAGAAAATAATAATAATAATAATAATAATAATAATAATGATAAATAGAGGAACACTACAAAAAAAGCCAAAATTAGCTACGAAAATAAACCGTTGCTATTTAAACGATTTGCGACGGCATTAAACCGTCGCTATAGTTTCTGCCACGGTTTCGGTACATAAATTAAAATAACCGTCGCTAACCATTTTGCGACGGTTTAAAACGTCACTAATACGAGGATTAGCGATGACATTCGGACCGTAGCTAATGTTTAGAAATTTTTTTGTTAGCTACGGTCAAAATACCGAAGCTAATGTGATTTTTTTTTTAAATATAACAAAACAACTTAGCGACGGCACTTTGGCCGTAGCTAAGGTTTAGAAATTTTTTTTGTTAGCTACGGTCCACATACCTTCGCTAATGTGATTTTTTTTAAAAAAAAATATAACAAAACAACTTAGCGACGGCAATACAGCCGTAGCTAATGTTTTGTGATTTTAAAAAAACATTATAGGAAAGCACCTTAGTGACGGCACGCGGGGCGTAGCTAATGTGATTTTTTTTTAAATATAACAAACAACTTAGCGACGGCACTGGGGCCGTAGCTAAGGTTTAGAAAAAAATTTGTTAGCTACGGTCCACATACCGTCGCTAATGTGATTTTTTTATAAAAATATATAACAAAACAACTTAGCGACGGCAATACAGCCGTAGCTAATGTTTAGAAATGTTTCTGTGATTTTTAAAAAAAATTATAAGAAAACAATATAGCGACGGCACTAGGGCCGTAGCTAATGTTTACAATTTTTTTTGTTAGCCACGGTCCAAATACCATAGCTAATGTCATTTAAAAAAAAATTAAGAAAACAATATAGCGACGGCACTAGGGCCGTAGCTAATGTTTACAAAAAAAAATTTGTTAGCTACGGTCAAATACAGTAGCTAAATGTGAATTTTTTTTTTTAAATTATATAAGCAAAATCGCTATATATTTAGAAACTGGACAAAATCACCAATAACACATTTTCGTCCAGCCCGGTCCAAATACCGTAGCTAATGTCATTTTTTTAAAAAAAAATATTAAGAAAACAATATAGCGACGGTCCAATAACACATTTTTGAATAAAAAGATGATCAGATAAAAAAAATCAGATCAGATAAAAAAAGATAAAAGAAGATCAGATAAAAAAAATCATATCAGATCAAAGAAGATAAGATCAGATCAAATAAATTCAAAGAATATCATATTAGATCAAATAAGATCAGATAAAAGAATATCAAAGAAGATCAAATCAAATAAATTCAAAGAAAATCAGATTAGATCAAAGAAGATCAAGAAGATCATAGAAGATCAAAGAAGTTAAAAGAATATCAAAGAAGATTATATCAAAGTAGATCAAAGAATATCAGATCAAATAAGATCAGATTAGATCAAAGAAAATCATATCAGCTCAAAGAAGATCAGATCAGATCAAATAATATCAGATCAAAGAAGTTAAAAAAAGATCCAAGAAGATTAGATCAGATCAGATCAAAGAAGATCAAAGAAGTTAAAAATAGATCAAAGAAGATTGGATCAAAGAAGATAAAAAAGATCAGATCAAAGAAGATCAGATCAGATCAAAGAAGTTAAAAGTAGATCAAAGAGATTAAATTAAATCAGATCAGATCAGATCAAAGAAGTTAAAAGTAGATCAAAGAAGATTAGATCAAAGAAGATCAGATCAAATCAGATCAACGAAGATCAAAGAATATCATATCAAATAAGATCAAAGAAGACCAAAGAAGATCAGATAAACAAATATCAGATCAAAGAAGATTAGATCAGATCAAAGAAGTTAAAAGTAGATCAAAAAGATTAGATTAAATTAGATCAAAGTAGATAAAAGTAGATCAAAGAAGATTAGATCAAAGAAGATCAGATCAAATAAGATCAGATCAGATCAGATCAAAGAATATCAGATCAAATAAGATCAAAGAACACCAAAGAAGATCAGATAAAAAAGATTAGATCAAAGAAGATCATATCAGATCAAAGAAAATCAAAGAAGATCAGAGAAGTTCAAAGAAGATCAGATCAAATAAAAAAATCAAAGAAAACCAGATAAGATCAAAGAAGATCAGATCAGATCAAAGAATATCAAAGAAGATTAGAGAAGACCAAGGAAGATTAGATCAAAGAATATCAAATAAGATCGAAGAAGATCAAAGAAGACCAAAGAAGATCAAAGAATATCAGATAAAAAAAGATCAAAGAAAATCAAAGAAGATCAAAGAAGTTCAAAGAAGATCAGATCAAAAAATATCAAAGAAGATCGAAGAAGTTCAAAGAAGATCACAGAATATCAAATAAGATCAGATCAGATCAAAGAAGATCAGATCAGATCAAAGATGATCAGATCAGATCAGATCAAAGAGGTTAGCGACGACAATTTGGTTTTAAAAAAACACTAAAGAGGTTAGCGACGACAATTTGGTTTAAACAAAAAACACTAAAGAGGTTAGCTAATTGGTTTAAAAAAAACAGTAAAGAGGTTAGCGACGGCCTAATTGTCGTCGCTAATTTGTTTAAAAAAAGAAAAAAATCACTAAAGAGGTTAGCGACGGCAATTAGGCCGTTGCTAATTGGTTTAAAAAAAACATTAAAGAGGTTAGCGACGGCCTAATTGTCGTTGCTAATTGGTTTTAAAAAAAACACTAAAGAGGTTAGCGACGACCTAATTGCCGTCGCTAATTGGTTTAAAAAAAACACTAAAGAGGTTAGCGACGGCCTGCCGTCGCTAATTGGTTTAAAAAAAAACATTAAAGAGGTTAGCGACGGCAAGTAGGCCGTCGCTAATTGGTTTAAAAAAAACAGTAAAGAGGTTAGCGACGGGATACTTGCCGTCGCTAATTGGTTTTTTAAAAAAATATCACCGATCCGCGTGAAATCTCATCTCAACAGTTAATAACACCAAAAAATTTAGCTAAATCCAACGCACTAAACCAAACCACGTCATCGATCCGGGTGAAACTAACACAACCAATCCCCTTCAATTACCTTTCTCTATATAAATTTCAATTTTTTCTACAAACCAACTTAAACAAAAAAATTCTCTCAAATTTTTTTTTCTCTCATCTTCCAGAGAAGAAACCCACTGAGGAGAAGTCCGCCTCTTCCTCGACACCGATCCCGGCCGCCTCTTTCTCCCCTCCCTTCATCCGCCGTCTCTCTCTCGGAGATCTGAGATCTCTCATCTCGGAGATCTGAGACCTGAGATCTTGGAGATTTGAGATCTCTGATATCTCTGATCTCGGAGATGTTGGAGATCTCGGAGAATCTCAAATATCTGAGTTCTCGAGATCTGAAATCTCATATCTCGGAGAGATCTCTGATATTTTTTAATATATATATATATTTTAAATCTCAGAGATCTCGGAGAAATCTGAGATATATATATATATATATATATTTTAAAGATCTCGGAGAAATCTCAGATCTCGAAGAGATCGAAAAAAATATATATATTTAAAAAAAAAACCATTTAGCGACGGCAATTGTGTCGTCGCTAATATAAAACTAATGTAAATTTAAAAAAAAAAACCATTTAGCAACTGCAAAATGCCCGTCGCTAAAATAAAAGATAATGTTAAATTAAAAAAAAATCAATTAGCCACGGCTAAAATGTCGTCGCTAATATAAAATAATATTAAATTTTTAAAAAAAAAATCAGTTAGCTACGGCTAAAATGCCGTCGCTAATATAAAAATAATGTTAAATTTTTTTTTTAAATCAAATTGCCGTCGCTAATATAAAAATAATGTTAAAATTTTTTTTTAAAATCTGTTAGCCACGGCCAAAATGTCGTCGCTAATATAAAAATAATGTTAAACTTTTTTAAAAAAAATTTGTTAGCCACGGCCAAATTGCCGTCACTAATATAAAAAATATTAAATTTTTTTTAAAAAAAAATCAGTTAGCCACAGATGTTTTACACTTTAGCGACGGTTTTATCCCGTGGCTAATTAGCCACGGCTATTTTGTCGTTGCTGAATCAAATAGCGACGGTTGTTGTGCCGTCGCTGATGCCTTTTAGCTACGGTTTTAGCTCAATCAGCGACGATTTTTAGCCATTGCTGATTTCAATTTTTTTTTGTAGTAGAACTTTAAACATTTTGTAATCATAGATTCATAGATGCGCACAGTACGATGAGTGATTTGTTATTTCCACAAATGAAAGATTTAAACATTGTTTTGCTATTTATGACCAAACAAAACCAAAGAGTGCTTCAAAAAGCTTGCCTCTGAGATTAGAATTTAGAAGTAACATGATGTAAAATAAGGGTTTGCTCAGCTGAAGTAACTAAACCCAATGCAGTTGAAGCTTAAGGTTCAAGATCAAGCATCCAGTTCCAAGGATCTTTCCCTGGGCACTTTTGTCACACTTGAGGCCTGGTACTAATTGTGGTGGTAAAAATACCAATTATTTGTCCTAGACACCAATTCTTTTGGGGCTTTCAGATTTGGTTCCAAGACAAATGGCCTTTTCTGTGCCAGTTTTCAGCCCATGGATTTGTTGTCTTTGCCAGATCAAATGGCCCTTTGGTTATGTTCCATTCCTTAGATTTCATCTGATTCCATTATGCACTTCCAAAGTGATCTGCCCCTCCAATGCCGTAAGATGATCATGCATTTTTGTGTTCTGACTACTTCCAGCTTCACAGCATGTATACTTTGAATCAGTGCCGATCTGACAATGTTTCAACTTCTTGGCAGTCTAAGCATGTTGGAGAGGCATGAAATTCATTGAAGGGATCTGAACATATGATTTTTTAATATCACTGAAAAATGAAAAAAATTTGAAGTAGATTGAAGATCAATGAATATGCATACATTTCCCAGTTTGCATCGGATAGTTAAGCAGAAATCCCCCTCGGATTATGTTGCCAACTTGCCATCGTGAGTCAGATGTTGGGTAATCTGCTCAGAAGAATGGTTCTAGGTCTTCAGTACCTGCAAAAATTGGAAAAGATCAAACTTGTATTATCTGGCAATTATCTGTGATGTAAAACATGCTTAATGGAAATAGCAAGTTACTAACCTTGCCTTATGTTTTCAGTTACATTCTTTAATAAACTTTTATTGAAGGGTATCGAGTCTTACAAACACTGATATTGTCGGTGAAAGAAAGAAAAGCAAACAAACAAAAACAGCAACACCTGGTTCACTCGAGATTTTGGTACACAACTACTTAAATACTCATGGTTTCCACTGTGGTCTTGGAGCAATGAAACCACGGACTGAAGGGGTGTCCGTTCTGATTCGTACCACAACTTCCCACACCAGAAACATGTGGAATTAAAGATTTTAGTACCTGCAGAATCTCTACATCTTAAAATCATAACTACAAATTTTAGTCTGAACATGACAAAGTGTCATGCTTAGTGATATCAAACAGACTGTCACTAGGATAGCTAATAGTCACAATGTAGTTAAATTGTAACTCACAAGATACTTGTCCAATTCTGGACAGACTAGCATCATACATCAATCCATCAAATAGATATGGGAAGAAATTCACCTCCGCTTCCCTGGCTACTAAGGGTGTGTTTGGTTGCATGGAATCCTATGTCATAGGAATCCATGAGGGAACCGCTACATTTTAGGCTAAATTGATGTATCATTCCACATCCACCATTTGATTTTGTGTTCCATGCAACCAAACACACCCTAAGAAGACAATCCGCAATGATTAGCACTGTATATACTAAACAAATGTTGACATGCAAATACATGAGATGTGATTCCTGTTGTGCTCCTTTATAAGTGAAGGTAAACCAACACACATACAGTACTGTTAAGCATACACAGTCAGTTAGACACTCTGTTAGCTAGTTTGTTAGATTAAAGTTTGTATAGCTGTCATTCTGTTTTGATAGTCATTTATGTTTCCTAGAGGTCTATAAAAGCAATGTACAAAGATCATTCAATAGGATGAAATGATAGAAATTCTTATTACATAATCTGTGTTAGAGTTTAACACAATGAAATCAAGTTCTGTAACACAGTGAAAAAAAGCTAAGGATATCGGTCCTTGTCCTCCCAAGACTTGTAAATCTAAAAGATGACTTGACTTGAAAAATAGCAAAACAGTAATGATTCTCAACACTGCCAACATATTGCTAGAAATACCAACAGTTGTTTTTGTAGTATGCGATGGCATAAACGAAGATAGATTTTCTCTGGACTCATTAGCTTTCAAGATGACTGCAATTACAGAAATGGAAAAGAGGTGACAACTTAAGAGATAAACGATTCACACTAGACCGTGCATTATTAGTTTATTTGGTTGAGCAGAATGGCTACATCCACTAAGAGCACTGGGGGTTTAATTCAGTATGAAGAAATAGTGAAAACCGCTACAAGGCCTGCCTCTAATAGTTAGAAATTCCTATTCATAAATCTCAATTTCTCAACAAACTCGTAATCTTTCACAAACTTTCTCATGGAGCTATTAAAACTCCCAAGGGAATGCCCTATTTTTTACTTGAGACAGAAATCTAAACATCAGGGATCCATTTCAGACAAAAATATTTCTATTGATCTAAATGTCAATTTTGCGTACACATTTGAAAGTTACATAAATTTCTCAGCCTCCATCAATCAGACACTTCAACTGGAAAAATTCCAAGAATTCTCTTGATCTCAACGTAAAAGTTGGTTTAGATTTTTATGATACATAGATTTCTCAGGCACAATCAGTAAAAAACAAACTTGAACTAGTCCAACCTCATTGAAGTGTTTTTGCAAGTCTCTGAGTTTCTGATCACCACTGATGTACTAGAAGTCAGTTTTTAATCCTAAGACAAAAATCTGGCTACAAATACATCTGGGGGTCAGCTTAATATATACCTCCAATGGCCATTTCAAACAATTCAAACCCTTTTTTTACTGCAACAAAGTCAGATTTAGGAAACTACTTTGATTTCGCTTATATCATCGTCGTCTTTTGGATTTTCCTTTTTGAAATCAAAGCTTGGTGGAGGTTTATCTACTGAAAGAGCCCCCTCCAAGATTTTAACCACTTCTCCGATAGATGGTCGAAGAAATGGTCGATCTTGTATACACCACAAAGCTACCCTGGATGCTCTTTCCACCTGTTCCCACTCAGCACTTTCCACTGACTTCTTATCTTCAATCAGTTTTTGAATCAGATGCCGAGGACTGACAACATCTCTATCACCTATAAGAATTTGCAGCAACATCTGTCCAAACATGTAAATATCTCTTTCTGGCAAGGACTCTGATGAATAAGCAGTTTCCTTTTCTGATAATCCCTGAATACCAAAATCCGTCACCTTAGCAACTAAATTTTCATCAAGTAACACATTCTCCAGATTGAGATTTCCATGAGCTATGCATTGCTTACATTTTTTATTTATTTTACTGACTTAAATGTTTAATTGTTAATTACAATTTTATTTCAGAAATTTGATAAATTGCTTTCACCTTTCATGTTCGATTAAAAATTTAAATGTTTGATAGTTATATTCACGTTTTATCAATATTCAAAGCATGTGCTAAAAATTATTAAGCTTAGATTTTAATTAAGTGTGCCTTAAAAAGACACTTAATGCTTAGTAAGAGTTTATTTGCTTGAGATAAATTGTTAATGTTTGACAGAAACTTGATATGATTGAAATTGGATTTTAATGATCGCATCTTCGGTGCAAGCAAGGGATCATCATCCCTAAAACTTCTCGTTTATAATTTCAGTAATTTAGATTTAAATATATTTGTTAACTCATCGGTGAGTCCAAACCCCACAAAATTCATCTCATCCATCTTTTCCTTTTATTTTATTTTTCTTATTTTTAATTTTTTTTAGTTTAGTTTTAAAATCACTGTAACCCCATTTTTCTGTAAATTAGTTTAGATAAATTCTAAAATTCAATTGCACCCACTTTTCTCGTGGGATCGACCCGTACTTGTCGTTGTCTACCAGTTAGACATTGTGCACTTGTGATTATTACAAGTGGGTTAAATTAGTCTATTTGTTTAGGCCAATTAAGCCTGCAACATGCATTGCAGAGATGGGCCAAGTTAAAGGGTCAGAGCCATCTTATGATCTCCACCATCACCAAAACCTATTATAACGTAGTTGTCCTTCAATCCAAACACCCATATCCCAGACCTTCATTGCAATGCAAACTACTGCTCTAATAATAACTCAATCCATCAATCTCTACTAATATAAACAAGTTGTAAAAACCTTTTTTTTTTTTTTCAATTAAGTTCAATCTCGGACATTTTAAGTTTTATTTTATCATTAAGAACCGCATCACATATGTCTTGAACCAAAACATCTAACGGGGGATCAATAGATGTATCACAAGCCTAGCTCACATATAAAAATCAATGGACTATAGGTATGTCTTGGCCGATTCCATTCAATTCAGTCAAAAATAAAATTCTTAGGTGCGAGTACAAATGAGAAAAGAATAAAAACAAAAACTCTCCACCTAAGTGAAAATGAAGTGAGAGCGAAAAGGGAAATTGAGGTTGCAGAAATAAAAATAAATTTCAGTTTTTGTATAGAAATGGTTGACTTATTGTTGCTATTAACCGTTAGGGTAAAAAAAATAAATCCTAGGGATAGTTATAGTAAAACTAGGGTGTCAACATGCTCTATCTGCGCGAATCTTCAATATTTTCTTATTTTATTATAACATTTCAATAATAAGTAAAAATTATTATTGAAATTCTAAACAAAATAATTACTTATAATATTAAGGGCTTGTGTATAGTTTACAAATAATTAAGAGTTTTAAATAAATTATATTAGGGGTTTATGTATAATTAACAATATTTGAGAGGTACGGGTTTTGATCGCATATAATATGAATTTGGGAGGTTAAAATGGTAGATATGTGTAATATTTTATTTAAAATGACAAAAATACCTCTGACCACTATTCACCTAACTATTGGTTTCTCATGTAAATATGATAAAGTCATGAGAGCATTTCAAAAATCAGGACAAAGACACACATCGTTAATTCGTTACTATTCATAATCATAAGGGCAACCGTCGTTATATAGTTTAGATTATACAACTATTGCTTCTTTTTTAAATGTTTAATTTTGAATTAGGAGTGGGGTAAGCAAACGTAAGGAATGTGATTTTTCAAAAAATATCAAAATTTTACAAAATATTTTATTTTTTGAGTTATCGAAATTTATTTCGAAATCCAAAATATTTATTTTTTCATTAGGCCAATCTCAACTATCGTGCATTTTAACCCGTCATAATCTTAGTTTAGTATTAAAAATTTGTTACATAATTAATTCTTACGCAATATGTAGTTTGTATGACATTGAGTCTCTTTATGTAGCATGTAAAAGTTTAAAAAACTTAAATTATATTGATAACTTCAAAAAAATTTCATTTTTTTTATAAATAAATAAAAAATTATTTCTTAAAATCAACTTATCAAAATTACCTAAAAAAAACGAAATCACAATCTTGGGCAGACGGTAGCCAATTCATTAAAACATCAATTGGGACTGCAAGCCATCTGGTGAACAAACAATCAAATTAATAGATAACAAAGACAATATTGATTAGATTAAAAGTAAACTTTCAATCCAACCAAGCTTGTAGAGAAGAGAAGAGAGGTGGAAGAATTAAAAACAGAGTTTGTAGTGACAATCCACCACAGCTGTCACAGGTTACTATCGAATTGCCTGGTTAATGTAGTATCATGGTGGTGGTTCTAGTGAGATAAGTGAACCTTGCGAGTGCATTATAAATTATGATACACTTATAAGTTTCATAAAAGTACATTTTTAAGCCATTAACTTGTGTCACTGCATCTTAAGAGTAATTTTAGGTGTCGAGGAAATGAGCGAGGGGAGGAAGATGGCGGGGTGGGGACTGTTCACCTCTTTCGAAATACGCATATCAAATAAGATGACACGTATCCCGAAGGCAATGAACTGTCTCCACCCCGCCACCTCCCTCCCCTCGCTGGTTTCCTCGACACCTAGAAGTTCTCACATCTTAAACCACTTACTGGTATTGTAACTTTATCCCCCATGACCTCAATTGTACGTGAGGCACATGATTTGACTACTACTGCTCGACAACGTTATTGTATCCGTATTTATTTATGAGATACGTACCACGCACCCCAGTACATCATATAAGAATGGCATCCTAAAAAAAATGTGTATCACACAGCCACTCTATTATTTGATCCAGAGTATTTAATGTCATCAATGGAGACAAACTAACTCATCTTAAAACATTCAACTAAAACAGCTTTATATTGCGCACACGGTTCATTTCTTCATAACAAGCCCATACCTCTCTTCCCTTCTAGTTATCAACTTTAACAACCCCTCCTTGATATATCTTCTCTTTCTCCTTCTCCTTCTGCTTCCCTCCATACACCATGGAGTTCTACACTAATAGAACACTTTACAACTTCAGTGATGAAGATCATGATATGATACATTAGCCCCCTCGCCACCGCTCGTTTCAACAGCATTTGATGTCTGAATCAGATCTACCATTTAGTCCTCCAAGACATTCTTCAGCTTCTATCCCACCTCCAAGCCTACCAGACTCACCATGGACTCTCACCCCTCTCCACCCCATGCCATCACCATCACCATCTCTTCTCTTTCAATGCATTGCTTCTGTACACCGCCATGAAGGAAACATCTACTCCGTTGCTGCTTTAAAGGGTAATGTCTTTACCGGCTCTGAGAGTAGTCGTATTCATGTATGGAGGCAACCAGATTGTATCGAGCGCCAATACCTTAAACCAACTCGGGCCAAGATCGTGCTATCTTAGTTTATGGTAAAGCCCAGCTCGCTTTCCAAAATTAAACCTTACTTACTAGTAAACTTGCAAAAACGAACTCCTAGTTAATGAGATGTTACAATGAGAACATCATCCTTCATTTCCATCATAAACGGTTAACTTGAAGCTTCTTCGATCTCTACCCAAGATGGCGATAGCACCGGACTCATTGCATACTCGATGGTTTTGGTTTTCTTATCAGATTTAACATATTTTCTTCCACGTTCACCGTCTTCTCCTCTGGAAAAACTTTTAACTCTCCACACCTTGAATGTACCATCCAAGCTTGCACTATACACCAAGAATCCCATTACAACCTTCTCCATCTCCAAACAAGCAGCCAAGCATCTCACAGGTCCGCGGTGTCCATCCAGCACAGTCAAACAAGCATGAAAATTACTCCATTCCTCTCTCCTCCACACCCTTATTGTTGTGTCTTCAGATCCACTTATCAGCAACTTTTCCATGGCAACTACACAAAGCACAGCAAATCTATGACCTTGTAAGAACCCACAATGGTTAAATCTCCCCGAAACCTTCTCCTTCTCCCAACAGTTGATGAATCCGTCAGAGGAGCCAGAGTAGAGAGAACATGTGTTGATAGAATAGTTCAAGGCCAGAGCGTTTACTGGAGAAAGTTTGAATTTGAGTGTCATGGTAAGAGTATGTGAAATCTCCCCAAACACCCTCCTCCATATCTTAACAGACCCATCAGACGAACAAGTGAACACGCACCCATCTTCTTGATTGATCTCAATTGCATTCACAGCATCTTCATGTGCTACAAAAGTGTGAACACATATTTGAATGTTTTCACAGTTTTATCCCATGACCCAGTGTAGAGTAGCCCTTCTGCATGGTAATAAGCAAGACATGTCACACAATCTTTGTGTTTGATAGTTTGATTCCTTGAGAAGAGCTCATGAAATGAGTTACATCTAGGAATGCTTGCAATTTTCTTGGATTGGAAGTTATCAGACATGGGCACGCTCCAGACACGAATTTTAAGGTTTTTTTTTGGAAAGTGAAATGGGTTTTTAAAGCGGCATGGTTACTTTCTTATACTTATTGGATCCTATAAAAACCTAGCACGCTTTCAACCCAAAAAAAAAAAAAAAAAACCTTAAAATTCGTGTCTGGAGGCATGTCTGATAACTTCCAATCCAAGAAAATTGCAAGCATTCCTAGATGTAACTCATTTCATCTTTAGGTGATGACAAAGTTTGTCGCCCTAGGGTGTTGTTCAAAGTGGCAACATTTAGGCGACGATGGCTTTAGGTGCGTCGCGTAAGCTATATTTAGGCGACGAAATAGTGTGTCGCCATAGGATATTAAAGTTGGTCGTTTAAAGTGATCGACACGTAGCCCTAGGTATTTTAGGGTGACGAAATATTTGGTTTTAAGCGACGACACGTTGTCGCATATTAGGTATGCGACGAAGGCTTTACTTGCGTCGCGACAGAGGTTATGACGCGACGAAACCGCTCATCGCGTTAAGCAGTTAGCTATTTTTTGTACTTGCGTGACAATATTAAATATGTCGTCGCGCCATGTTAAATTTGAGCGACAAAACTTCCCTCGTCGCGCTACGAGTTGTCACAAAAGGGGATTTTTTTAGTAGTGCTTGGCTGCTTGTTTGGAGATGGAGAAGATTGTAATGGGATTCTTGGTGTATAGTGCAAGCTTGGATGGAACATTCAAGGTGTGGAGAGTTAAAAGTTTTTCCAGAGGAGAAGATGGTGAACGTGGAAGAAAATATGTTAAATCTGATAAGAAAACCAAAACCATCGAGTATGCAATGAGTCCGGTGCTATCGCCATCTTGGGTAGAGATCGAAGAAGCTTCAAGTTAACCGTTTATGATGGAAATGAAGGATGATGTTCTCATTGTAACATCTCATTAACTAGGAGTTCGTTTTTGCAAGTTTACTAGTAAGGTTTAATTTTGGACTAGAGAGTGAATTTCTTCTAGTTTGATCTTATAATTTATGTGTTTTACTTCTGGTAAATTAATTAGAATAAAACAACTATTGTAACCCTGATCAGTAGCTATCATCTAATTTAAATTCTCTCAAATCTTTTGTTTGTTGATATATCTGATCAAAAGTGGTTGTCATTTTTTAACCAAGTATGGTGGGATCTATATATGTTGAAAGCCTTTTTTTCCTTCTAGTCGGCATCTTGATCTAAAGATCTAGAAATCTACAGCGAGGTATCTTATTGACAGTAATACTCTTTATAGAGTTTGTTACTTGAACTTCAATTTATCTTTTAAATAAATGGTTCTTCTGATAATCTTTATTATTGTTTAGTTACAACTACAGACAAAATATACGAACATCATGGTCCCCAAGGTAATTGAACTGCGATCACTATAATCACTGACTCCAAACCATGACTATTAGGATCCTCTTCGCCTCAGCATCAATGCACATGCACTATTGCCACACGAAGACTGGCTTTCTTCTTGACCTACCTAGCTAACTAAGTAGTACTCCATTAAATTTGGTTCTTAGTAACATTTATTCAATTTTGGTAGCAAACAAGTAGAATGACTAGTAGGGATTTAGATGAGCAGATATGGATTCAGATGTCTCGATCCTTTGAATGCTCTATAGAAACCATAGTGATTTTTTCATTCAAAGACTTCAATCGGGACGTCAAGAATATGCTGCTTCAATGTAAATTTAAGTTTTGAGTACAGATTGGACAAATGCAAGTTTTAATGCTTTACTCTCTAGTCCCGCCTATAAACACTCCCTAGGAGTATTCTCAACATACCATTATGAATGATATGTGTTCAATGGATTATGGGCCGTGTAATGTGGGTGGTGGAGGCGTTGTAAAAATTCTATGCTTGTAAAGGTGTTGTGTAATGAATTTATTTTCCTGTTCCACTAATTAGATATACGAATAAGTATGTACATTCCAGAGCCTACACTAAAAAGGATAACATGCAAAAGAAATAAGCAATTACCAAAGTTCATATGGGAATACAGATTTAGGTTTCAATAGTATAGCCAGAAAAGCCAAGCATTAGCTCTAACGTGTTTATTCTTTATCAGTTTGACATGGCATAAAATGTATTGAGAGTCTACTCTCTGTCCATGAGCCTAGTCCCTTTGATAGGTTCCTATGTACAAATGCACTGTCAATTTCAACTTGTACACTTCAAAATATAACATGCAAAAGAGACCAAGCTATCATAATTCATATTGGATTACAGATAAGGCTTCACCAATACAGAAGAGATCGAAGTATATATGGTCTTCTGAGTTTCTACTAAGAGTTCTTTAAAGAAGTTTAGAAAAGATTGGAGTGTGAAGATCCAAATGTGTTAAGTGTTGCCCATCCTTAATAATGGGATCATCAATATATTCTTAAATTGTCGGTTGGTTCCTTGAAACCATTTATTGTAGTTGGCGTTTTGGGCAATATCCTAAGTTAATTTTCCAGTTGTCTATTAAGTTATATAAAACTTGTAATTACAACTCTGTTTACTTGGAGCTTTTGCATGCTCGGATAGATTGGAGGCATGAATATCTCAGCAAAAAATCTCACATATTTAATGACCTAGCTAATATCAGAAGTTAGTTAAAGTACTTCTAAGCAAATAATGATTAATAAAACATGTTGCAGAGAAACAATGTTTGAATTTAGAAGAGATATTAAGACTATATATATATATATATATATTGAAGTAATATGTGGATGTGGATATATGTGGCGGTTTGGCAAATCTCTGTGGTTTGGTCAAGAATAAAGGAAGCTTTGATGATCGGAGTGATGATAGATGGCCATAAAGTGTCCCAAAGGTTGAAGGAAAACCTAATTAATTGGGCACTTATAGAGACTTATTCCTCAGTATCCTACTTTTGTTAAGGGACTCCCTGCAATATTTCTAAACCTATGGCATAACTATCTGATCACATATGCATACCACCTTTCTTGCAATCCTTCACGAGTCTTCCTTGATGAGAGGATTATCCATGATTTCCTTTCAAGAATAAGATTTAAAGTACATAAATACATTCCATATGTTGTCAACCTCTTCATAAGTGTCAAATTCATTCCTCTTGATTGTCTAAATTCGGTGTCTCATACTTATTGGATTATTACTTGGAAGATGAAAAACTGTAACTTTTACAAAAATTAGGTTAAAAATAAAATAAAATAAAAAAATGTCCTTTACGTACTTATTATCCTTGAGACCATGTTCGTTCTCATAGTTGATGTTGTTGAGATCATGTACTTCCCCAATACGCCAAGACTATTTGCACGGTACTGTAATTATACCAAGCCTTTGTCCATCCTCCATCCTAAGAATTGAGATCAAGGCCTGAGGAATTGTATACTCTTTGACAGTCTCATCTTTTTCATGTGTCAGTAAGTATATCCCAAGCTTAAGAGATATGATTGCATTTAGTGTCATTGAAGATACTAAATATTAACATGACCTTTCTAGCTAATTAAAACTAGACACTACCTTTTTCCTTTTTCAGTCCAATATTTACAAAGCTTTGAAGACAATTTTTATTTCTCCGTCTTTACCCGTTTTGTGCTCCATGGTAGATGTCCAACCAATATCCTCTACGACAACATACCACACAAAATGAATTGTTCATTCCATCAAGATTTTTATCAGCAATCATGATTAATTATGAAAATTACTCTAGCAATGATGATTAATTATTCAAACAACCAAATATCTACACAAAAGTCTAGAAAAGCAAAGCAACTAGTTCTCTAGAAGTCTCCTTAGAAACATCTTAGATCTTCCATGGTTATCCACCAACCTATAACTAATATAAATAGAGGACACCATATTGTTTTGGGGCAAGGACGCAACACAAGCTCAAGTGAGTTGTGAGTTGTGATTGGTGTGTAGTAGTGTTGTAAAATTGTGGTGTACTACTATCTTTGAGAGATTAATAGAATTCAATGTTTCATAAGTCCAAGTTCTCTCCCAAGTTTTTTCAACAATTTGGTATCAAAGCGGTTAGAGACCATTGGTGAGACGCTGCTTGTAGGAGATTGTTCATGCGCAGTTCCAGACTGTGAAGTAGACTGGTCTAGGATCAAGCTTACTCGATAGCACAAAGAAGGTTGCACTTTATCACGATGGGAGATTTCGTTGGCATAACTGGTGGGCTTACAAAACTCAATATCGCAATTATAAGAGTTGGCAGACAAGGATAAAGTCTTACTTATAAGGACAAGACTTGTGGCAGGTTGTTGATGGTAGTGAGACTGCACCACCGCCAAGGGAAAACGTTGTTGAATTCAGGAAGTGGGAAGTTAAAGCTGAAAAGGTACTTTATGTGCTCAAGACAACAATTGAGGATAAGATGCTTCAGCACATTGAAAATGCAGACACACCCAAAGGAGTTTGGGATACATTTGCATCCCTATTTTCGAGAACAAATGATCTCGCCTGCAGTTCTTGGAGAATGATTGATAAACTCTAGACAAGGAGGTATGTCTATTAGAGAATATTTTTTAAAAATAAAAAATTTATGTCGTTAAATTTCAAAGCTAGACCCTGCCTAAAAAAATTAATGAAGATAGGATGAAAAGAATAATTATCCACGAACTAAAGCATGAGTATACCGGGATTGTCATGACGATTCATGGTTGGCCAACTCAACCCTCTATTCCAAAGTTCGAAAGTCTGTTGGCCAATCAAAAAAGCCTTGCTAAGCAAATGGCAGATGTCTCTTTGAAAAATGGGGAAGAAAATGCACTATTCAATAAAACGACGGATGGATATAAAAAAAAATTTTGT
This sequence comes from Berberis thunbergii, assembly GCA_003290165.1. Lineage (NCBI taxonomy): Eukaryota > Viridiplantae > Streptophyta > Magnoliopsida > Ranunculales > Berberidaceae > Berberis > Berberis thunbergii. The sequence continues at coordinate 17,430 of QNQO01003749.1, read as the reverse complement.
AAAACAAAATAAAGAAGACGATAATAGGCCCAAGCAGACATGGAGCCACATAGGGTCAAGTGGGGCACTTGCCCCCACTGACTTTTTTGAAAATAAATAAATAAAATTTGGCCCTAATTTTACATGTAATTTTGATTTGCCCCCATATAGATTTTATTTTTTCTACCCAACCCTTCTAATCAAACCCCCAAATCTCAGCAAACCCCTCAACAGATCAACAATTCAAATCCCCAAAATCTCTCCAATAATCTGTCATAACTCATAACATATCACTTCTCCGAAAGGAACTTCAAAAATATAGTGAGATTCATTGTGTTTGTCCTCACAAGATGAGGAATCTTGCATAACATCACCATTATTTTGGAATTTGCATGTTAAATATCGTTCTCCACAAGCACAAATTTGATCACATGGAATATATAATTTTGGTTTTATTCATTTAAAGATTTAGGATATATATAAATATATTTAATGCAGTCTTATATAATCTCAGTTTTATTTCAATTATGGATAAATTTTTAAAAAGAAAGTCAGTGAGTGATCTACCACCTCCAACCCAAAATAAGGATAACCATAATTTATCAAAACCAATCTCAAAGAAAAGTCATGTAGAGGTTGACCTATCAAATCTTCCAACAAATCTTGGTTTAAGACTTTGTATTTTCAATTACCATCTTAATAATCAAGAGGTTGCTAGAATACTTATTTGCAAAAGGGGCCCTTGTCAGCCAATGAACTACACATTTCCACGGGAAAAAAATAACAGGTGCAGTACGACGCTTTAATGTAAATTAGTTCATTGAGTATAAGAGATGGCTAGAGTATAACATAGAAAATGATGTCGCCTTTTATATCCATTGCTATCTTTTTAGAAGTATTAGAGAGCAAGGAGGTGGTGATTGTTTCATATTTGAAAGATTCAGTAATTGGAAAATAAAGGATTGAAATTCATGTAAGAAAGCCTAATAGTTTGCACACTCAAGCATATATGAAGAGTCGAAGTTTAATGAATAAAAAACATCACATCCAATTGTTTTTTCCAAGTAATCTGACGCGGAGAAAATGGAATACTAGATTCTTTTATCAGCTTCAGTTGATTGCAGTAGGTGTTTTGTATAATTATTCATGTATTATTCAAAATTTTAAAAATTATGTTAAATTAATTAATTATTATATTATCTTTAAATAATTATGACTCATCACTCTACCCCCCCCCCCCCCCCCAACAAAAATCTTGGCTCCGTCACTGGACCCAGGAAGTCCCAAGACAGGAGTTACATGAAAGGAGGAGCTTAAGGCAAAAGCAACAATGTCGGAAGAAATGATGGTTGCTTCAATTGCTGCAAGAAATGTCAATCATATGACCGGAGACAAGAGTTGTCAAGCCTATGTGAATACAAAGGAAATCGGGTCATGATAATTGGTAACAACACAAGATTACCCATTGCTCGCACTGGGGAGGTTGCATTCATTCCCACTTCAACCCCAATCAAAATCAACTGCAGAACGTTATCATGTTCCAAGTATGAAGAAAAACCTTTTGTCAGTATCACAATTAGTAGCATCTAGCAATTACGTGGTGTTCGGGCCGAAACATATTAAGGTGTACCAAAGCCTAAAGTCATCCGGTACACCCATCATGAAGGGGCGAAAGCTAGAGTCTATCTACGTGATGTTTGCGGAATCAACATATGTAAATAAGACTCGATGTAGTGAAACTGTTGACTTGTAGCACACAAGGCTAGGGCATGTTAGCTATCATAGGTTGAAGACAACGATGAGCAAGTCAATGTTGAAGGGTTTACCCCACCTGGATATATGAGGAGAAGCAATTTGTGTTGGGTGCCAATATGGAAAAGTTCATCAACTACCCTATCAAGAGTCGGAGTTTATGGCCAAGGAACTGTTGCAACTCATCCACTCAAATGTGTTCGAGCGCGGAAAGCAAACATCAATAAGGAGTATATGCGCTACATGGTGACTTTTATTGATGACTTCTCAAAGTACGTGTGGGTATCCTTTTTGAAGAAAAAATTTGAAGTCCTTAATACATTTAAGGAATTTAAGAAGAAAATTGAAAGTAAAGTAGGAAATATGATTAAATGCCTGTGTATAGATAATGGCGAAGAGTACACATCAGATGAGTTCTCTAATTACTTAAGGGCGTGTAAAATCATGAGACAATTAACATCTTCAGGCACTCCATGACAAAATAGCATAGTTGAAAGGAAAAATCGTCATTTGGCAGAGACAAGTTGAAGCATGTTGCATGCCAAGAATGTACCAAGTCATTTTTGGGCTAAGTATATGAAGATCGCGGCCCATGTTATCAACAGGTTGCCACAAGCAAAGTTATGACTTTGTTTCACCCTTCCAGAAGTTAGGAAATACTAAACCCACAGTGAGCCACTTCTGAGTTTTCGAATGTGTGTGTTAGTGTTCGTGAGTTTGACCAGAAGGCGATCTGTTGTGTCTTTGTGGGATATGACAATCAAATAAAATGATGGAGATGATGCGATCCTACAACTGGCGTTGCTACACATCAAGGAACGTGGTGTTTGATGAAGCTTCATCATGGTGGTTCTGCACAACAACTACTACTGCTAGATTCCAAAAGTCTAGAGAAGGAAATGCAAGAAAATAAGTCAACACCTGCAGAATGTGAAAAAGGAAATAGGGCTCAACTTTCCAAATACACCAAGTACGTCTACAAGCCCATGACAAACTGGTGTACATGAAAGAACACCAGAAGAAGTTCAACAAAGTCAAAAACATTCGGAGCATCAACTGAGAAGGTCAACCAGACAATGCAAAATCAATCCAAAGTATGCAAATGTCGTGGTTAAAGAAGACAACATTAGAGAACCCGTAACATTTAAAGAAGCATTTTAGAGCATGGTGTGGCAAAAAGTGATGTAAGAAGAAATTCAAGCTCTGAAGCAGAATCAAACTTGGGACTTAATACCAAAACCCAAGGATGTGAAGCCTATATCATGTAGATGGGTCTACAAGATAAAGACCCATCCTGATGGCTCGATAGAAAGACACAAGGCTTGATTGGTAGCTCGTGGGTTCTCATAGCAATATGGACTGGACTACGATGAAATATTCAATCCAATTACTAAGGTCACTACAGTCAGGGTTCTGGTTGCACTAGCAGCAAACAAATCTTGGAAATCATGGCAAATGGATGTAAAAAATGCCTTCTTGCACGGAGAAGTAGACCGAGAAATATACATTGAGCAACCTAAGGGGTTTGAGAGTAAAACCCAGCAAAATTATGTTTGCAAAATAAAGAATACATTGTAAGGATTTAAGTAAACACCAAGAGGCCGGTATGGGAAGATAGCAAGGTTTTTAGTTCAAAGCGGGTATTCAGTTGCACATTCAGATTCGAGCCTGCTTATCAAATCTCAATGAGGCAAACTAGCAATAGTGCTAATATACGTAGACCATTTGATTTTCACTGGAGATGACAAAAAAGAAATACGAATAGTACGAAGAAATTTTGGCGTTCTGATTTCAGATGAAGGAGTTAGGAGAACTAAGACACTTCCTGGGGCTTGAAACTGAACGAAATGACAAAAACTTATTCCTCTGTTAGTAAAAGTATGCTAGAAATCTTTAGAAGAAGTATGGGATGCTCGAGTGTAAGCCGATTTCAACCCCTATGGAGGCTATGCCAAGTAAAAGTAGATACAACAATGTATTGCCAGCTTGTCAGGAGTCTAATCTACCTGACGCTCACACAGTCTTGCGTAGCCTATGCAGTTGGAGTAGCAAGTCGATTCATGCAGAAGCTAAAGAAGCCTCATCTCGAAACAGTCCGAAGAATACTAAGGTATATGAAAGGTACCACTTACCTTGGTATCTTATATAAAAGAGTGAATGAAGCAAAGTAATTAGCTACTGTGATGTTGATTGTGTTGGAGATCATGACACGCGAAAATCAACTACCGTGTACGTGTTCAGTTTTGGTTTAGGAGCAATCACTTGGTATAGCAACAAACAACCAATTCTATCTCTCTCGACCAATGAAGCAGAGTATAGAGCAATGGCTATGGAAACTCAAGAAAGTACTTTGCTCGTACAATTAATGAAGGATTTGCACTAGCTAGTCGATTATGCAATACCAATGCATTGTGATAATCAGTCTGCAATACGTTTAGCTGAAAATTCAGTGTTCCACAGAAGGACAAAGCATCTAGAGGTACAATACCACTTCATAAGAGACAAAGTACTTCAAGGAGAGATAAATATGTAAACAATCAAGACAGACAACTAAGTGGCAGATATATTCACCAAAGGACTCGATACTACAAAGTTCGAAGAGTTTCGAGGACAACTTGGAATAACCTCTGGAAGAGTTAGTGATGAGGGGGAATGTTGAGAGTCGTCACTAACTCTAGCAAGTTCTAGAGTCCTTAATGTCTAGAATTGCCCAAACAACCAAATATCTAGAGAAAAGTCTAGAAAAATAAAGCAAGTGGTTATCTAGAAATCTCCTTAAAAATATCTTAGATTTTCCCATGGTTCTCCACCGACCTATAACTAATATAAATAAGGGACACCACATTGTCTTGGGGCAAGGAAACAACACAAGCTCAAGTGAGTTGTGATTGTGTGTGTAGTAGTGTTGTAAATTGTAGTGTACTTGTATCTTCGAGAGATTAATAGAATTCAGTGTTTCATAATCCAAGTTTTCCCCCAATTTCTTTTAACAAGTTTGAGGTTATATTGCTTTCAAGTGAATAAGGCTAAGAAAGCTTCTAGCTACACACACCTTTATTCTTCCCAACACCAACACCGCCCTTTTGGAGGGGAAAAACATACCAAAATTTTCACCCTACCACCACACGAGGTTTTGTGGGAATTTTTTTATTTTTGAGTCCCTTTATGGAACTCGCATGCATTGTGGCGAGTTCCATGAAGTGGACTAAAAAATTTTGATTTTTTTTTCACAAAAGCTCACAAAGCACTTCAAAATTGCCAAAGTATATGTATATTCAAGTACCCTTTACTAAACTCGCCACCATGCCAGTGAATTCAATAAAATGACTCAAACATTTTGATTTTTTTCCACAAAAGCGCTTGCGAAGCACCTCCCAGTTGTCAACAAAATGAAAATTTTTGAGTAGTACCCTTCACTAAACTCGCTACCATGTCTATAATTTCCATGAAGGGGACTAGAAAAAAGAAAACTTTCCACAAAACCTATCGTGTGGTGGGTTGGGTGAAATTTTGATTATATTTTTTCTCTCCAAAAGGATGGTGGTGGGAAGAATAAAGTATGAGTGTAGCTAGAAGCCCTCAAGACTACTATTCCTATTGAAAGTTCTTTAATCATTCCAAAACAAGTAATAAGATAAGTAACTTAAAAGACAAGAACTAGGGTCTACTTAAACCAGACTATTCGGTTCAGGTCAGGTCAGATACCTGTTTTGGTAGGGTTAAACAAAAAATCGATCAAACCGATTAAACACTACTACAAAAATGGGCAATTTTGGCAGATAATATATGACACTAAAGGCATACTCCCGGCGTATTAAGGGTATCCGCCGGGCAAAAAAAAATTTTGACACCTTTATCCGCAGGATAGTGTTTCTGGCATTTATATTCACCACGAAAATATAAAGAGGGAAATTCCCCCGCCCAAATGCCCATTAAAAATTAATAAATTTTTTGCCAGCGGTTATAAATCCTAAAGTGGGGTTTATATTCGCCACGATAATATAAAGAGGGAAATTTCCAAGCCCAAATGCTCATTAAAAATCAATAAAATTGTGTCGACGGTTATAAATCCTAAACTGGAGTTTATATCCGCCATGAACGTCTAAAGTAAGATAAGGAGGGAAATTCCCCGCTCAAATACTCATTAAAAATTAACAAAATTTTATGCCTACGGTTGTGGGGTTCATTACGGCATTTGTATGGGCTACCGAACTAATCTATTCGCCCATTTAGTAATTTTTTTTTTTTTTTTTTTTGGTTAAACTTAAATTCTATTTTTTTTTTTGGAAGGCAAGAAAACAAAGTTTTTCATCTCCCTATTCTTCATTACGTTTCCTCTCTCAAACAAAGCTTCATCTCCGCGATTACGGTAGCAAAGCTTCATCTCCGCCATTACGGTAGCAAAGCTTCTCCCTCTCTTCATTACGACAAGAAACAGAGGTTATCTTTTACGACAAGAAACAGAGTTTCTCCGCCATTACGACAAGAAACAGAGCTTATCCTCTCTTCATTACGTTAGCAAACCTTTTCATCTCCGCCATTCTCCTCCGACGTTCATTGTCGACGACGATTGTTGCCGACTACATTCCCAGCCGACGACGTTGGTGAGTACTTGTGTTCCCTTATCCATCGTTTTGTATGTTTTCACAATGGAAAATTTTCATCTAACAACCTCCTATGCATTCACCTGATAGTTTGCGCACCAACTGTTTGATTAAATGCTTAATAGAAGAAAAAATATTTTTAGTTTTAACTTTCAGGATGCAGATGTAAGAAAAATAACTATCATACATTGGATCAATGCATTTTTTTGTTCGAGATGTGCCACATTAGTTTTTATGGTTAACTATTGATGGTGTCTGTTAGGACTAATGTACATGCTTTGGTTTTAGCCTTACAACAACTAATCACAAGTTTTACAAGTCAACATTGTATTTAGATTGTCCTGTATCAATTCATGTCGATACATATTCAAATTTATCAATTTATACAAACAGAAATTCTAAATGGCGAGGAAGTGGGCGAGGAAATCAGCGAGGGAATGAGAGAGGGGACCGCCCATCCCCTCGAGATGCATGAAAAATGACGGCATGCATCCTAAGGGGGTGGGCGGTCCCCTCTCTCCCTCCTTCGCTGATTTCCTCTCCGGCTTCCTCGCTGTGTAGAACAGCTCACATCTCAAACTCTAATTAAAAGCTGATTATCCTGATGCTTAAACTACCAATGAACACAACAGTCTCTTTTAAATTTGGTATGCTATCAATGTTGTAAAAAAGCTTTGAGTAGCTTTATGGACGTAACTTATTTTGGACTATGTCTGGCACGGGGTTGGGGAGTGTACAAGTAACTAGAGAGTAGGAGCAAAGTAAAAACTGGAAAAAGTATGAAGTTTAAGGTGGGTTTAAGTACAATGTCATTTAAAGTTGAAAGCTGATCTGTGTTAGAGAAGGTTTCTCCAACATGGTGGATTTAAAATTGTATTTTAATCAATTAAGCATAAACTTAGATGCATCTCTCTTCACATTTGGCAATAAGGTAATGACTCCCTAGCATGGCCGGCGCCTCTAAGTGGTAAAATAAACATTTTCTAACCCATGATACCTAGATACTTCATTCTACTAATCATATCATTGTCGCATAAGATATGCCACCCTTAAACATTTAAAGCTTATGTCACACTTGTACACATTCGAATACTTCATAGACAATTTAAGCATTACAACTTTTAAATTTTCGCATCATTTTACCAAACACATATTTCCCCAGTTCTTCTAACTTTTTTATTTGTTCCTGATTGAAAATGTCACGAGTAATCTTTTATAATAGAAATATGATCATATTTTGATTTTATATTTGGGAAATTAGATCTCCCTTTGTGTTCTTGTACAAATACTACATAATGGAAGGATCTTTGTAGAGCATTAACTGTGTGTGTTAGATTTTTGAAATTCTCAGTATCTGTGTATGCAGCATCAGAGTCTATGTTGTATGGTTGTATTATATAACAGAAATTCTAAATGTCGAGGGAAAGAGCGAGGAAACCAGCGAGGAAAAGGAGGTGGCGGGGGGTGAACCGTTCACCCCCCTCGAGATGTTTTTCGCGCGCGCATCTCGAGGGGGGTGAACGGTTCACCCCCCGCCACCTCCTTTTCCTCGCTGGTTTCCTCGCCCTTTCCCTCGACACATAGAATCACTCATTATATAAGGACATGATAATTTGTTACCAATAGGCAAAAGTTGGTTAGAAAAAAAATAGTGAATTTGAGATCTCATTCAAAGAGAATGATAGTTATTTTTTCGACAGATAGAAAATTCATTAGTATAAAAAAGAAGAGAAAAAAAGGAGGATGAGTAAACCTAGAAAAAAGATAATGATATTAAATATTTGGAGTCTCTTTTTGTATTGATAGGGAATTATTTGATCGCCTTTATCTGAAAGAAAAAAGTGAAACACAATCAACCTGTTCACGACAATTATTCAAAATCTTAATCACACTGGGGTGGAGCATACCGTGAATTTCTTTTAGAATGCTAGTTTTATTGGTGAGGTTGTACTATTTCAACTCTAAGTGAATAAGCAAATGTCACTACTGGTTCACAGACATTACTTCAGTTGTTTTAAAATTTAATTAGTCACAAACATTACTTCAAAGAAATTAGTCACTTACATTACTTCAGTAGCAAGGTACGTTATTACTTCAATGATGTTGTAGTGTTGGTCTTAACATTTATTTGTCGACACTGTTTTTTTTATTAATTAATATGTGACTATGTAGTTAGATATTGTTGTTGGATTAAATTCCATAGCTAAAATGCCCTAATGCTTCTTTTTCATTTATTAGAAAAGCATGAACATTATAGATAGTATGAGCCTTATGCTAGATATATATTATTAATTAATTGAAAATCATAATAGAGTTTAGTCTTCAATTAAGTATTGAAAATGACCATCGGTATATACCTTTCTACTATGCCACCTAAAACTTAACTATTTTAACCGCAATGATCAATAATATGGTATGGTCAGCTTTTCAATAATTCAACATATCTAGAAATCTCTAGGAGGGTCATTGGTTTGGTATACAAAGTTTACAGCAAATAACCGGACTTGAAAAACTGACTACTCCTAAAAAAATTCGAAAAAAACTTCTGCCGAGTCTTGAGTAATAGATTACATGAACCTCTTCCTCTGTCAAAGCATCTTTCAATAGTGATTCAAACCATCTCATAAAATGGTTGAAAGATGCTTTAAAATGACACGAAAAATGGTTCTACTTTTCTCATAAAATGGTTCTACTTTTCTCTCATAAAATGGTTCTACTTTTCTCTAAACCCCAACCACAGATTATGATGAATTTTAAACAATCTCAAGCTTTAAGGTTCAACAAGACACGAAAAATGCATGAGCTGAGATTTTTAGTTTTAGGGGTGTGTATAGTGTTGATAAGCAGCGGTTAGATCATGCGTGGATTGTTTTGTTTGGCCTTTTGGGCTTAGGTAGTGGTCAAGAATTGTTATCGTGCAATCTGAGCTAGCTTTCATCAAATATCACGGATACTGTTATTGTCGATATTTCCTTTTGAACGGTAGGTTTAGGTATGATCTCACTTAACTACAAATCTATAAAATAAAAAATATTCTTTTGAACACTGGAACCTAATCATTTTTTGGTTCGAGACGTGCCACATTAGTTTTTATGGTTAACTGTTGATGGTGTCTGTTAGGACTAATGTACATGCTTTGGTTTTAGCCTTACAACAACTAATCACAAGTTTTACAAGTCAGCATTGTATTTAGATTGTCCTGTATCAATTCATGTCAATACATATTCAAAGAAGATCAATTTATACAAAACAGTGGATGGCTGGGGTTCTCTCAATTTTTGTTCAGAAACTCCGAACACACAGAAGATGAAACAAAATTATCTCAAACTCTAATTAAAAACTGATTATCCTGATGCTTAAACTACCAATGAACACAACAGTCTGTTTTAATTTTGGTATGCTATCAATGTTGTAAAAAAGCTTTGAGTAGCTTTATGGACGTAAATTATTTTGGACGGGGTTGAGGAGCATACAAGTAGCTAGAGAGTAGGAGCAAAGTAAAAACTGGAAAAGGGATGAAGTTTAAGGTGGGTTAAAGTACAATGTCATTTAAGGGTGAAAACTGATGTGTGTTAAAGAAGGGTGAAAATTGAGCTTCTAACTTTTCTTCTGATCTCTTCTTACGTGAACAAGGGCTACTATATGACATCACTTAAAATATATCTATCTAACATTTCACATTGGTTTTTTCACTGTTCATGAACAGTAAATTGTGTGTGTTTGTCCTACGTGGCAACAACTTATGTAATGGCAATTACTTAAAACAACTTTCTCCCCGCAGGCAAACTCATGATATCAAAAAACTCAAACTCACTTTCCCTCCCACTCTCCACCTCTCCAAACTCAGACTTTCCCTCCCTCTCTGCACCTCTCCAAACTCAAATCCTTGGATCTACTCTCCACCTCTCTAAACTCTGCTTATCCATCTCAAATCCTCTCTGCTTCTCCATTTTCTCCTCTGCTGAATGAAGGAGTCCATTTTCTCCTCTGTTGTGTGAAGGAGTCCACCTCTCAACTTCAGTTCTTCTTAAGAGGTATATTAAGTGCTTAATTGGGATTCAGTGACAACCTTTCTCACATTCGAAATACTGGGCGAATAAAAGGTGAGTTTGTTTTTATGAAATTTTATAATGAACATGTGAGGGGCATCTTAGACGACACAATATGTGAGATCTAACAACAACAATGAGTAAATTCGAGAAACACAGACACAGACACACACAGAGTACTTGTGAAGAGATAAGATCTCATGGAAAAAAATACAACTTTCAATATGGGTCAGTGCCAACCCTCTCTTTACCATTTTCCCACATAAGGTTGTTGGTAGAGAGTTAGTCAGTATTATAGGTTATGTCTTATAACCCATGTTAGTAGGTCATAAACATCTCTTAAGAGTTAGTCATTTTCTATTTAAAGGCTCTTTGTTTGATGAAATTCCTCTATGATTAAAGGTCATTAGATTTAAATTCCTCTATGATTATTGAGTCCAAAGGGACTAAGGGAGTTCTAATGGTGATCTTGATTTAAAGTGCCCGTCGTCTGGACAGTGATGGTTTTGATTGTTGGACAGTGATGGTTTTGATTTCCTCATTGGTTCAGTTGCATTCTCATAAGAAGAGGTTTATGATATCTCTTTAGCCCAGTTGTTTGAAATTGAGTGTTTGAAAAAATGTACATTGAGTGTTTCAAATTGTTTAAGTTCTTTTGGTGCATTGAGTGTTTCAAATTATTCAAATTGTTTAAGTTCTCATAACAAGACGTTCAAATGCAGGCTTGAAGACTGTTTCACAAGTCCTTCATCATTGATCCTCCCTCACTTTTCTCTTATCTTTTGAAGGTAAACATATTTGCCTTCATTTTATTTGTTGTTATAAAGTAGTAAATCATTGATTTTGGGTAAGGTGCATTGAAACACTCATTTCTTTTTCTATTTAAAAGCTTTCTAATAAAGCACAATATATGTTTGATGATATTCCTCTTTGTGGTTGCTAAGGTGCTTTGAAACACTCAACTCTCCCGCGCTCACAAATCTCTCTCATCTTGCAACTCCTCTCACAAATCTGTGAATCACTCTCTCACGCAAAAACACTTCTCATTCATCTCTGTAAGTAACTCTCAAATCTATGTTAGTAACTCTATTTCTCTTTGAACAAATCCTCTATTTCGTATTAGTTATCTAAGAATTGATGCACAAAGTATGTATCGTATTTGGTGATGCAGGTATGCTTCGCATCTCTTTGGTCACGCAGCTCTTTGGTGACGCAGATATGTTTCGTCTTTATTTGATGAAATACATGTTTGATGAAAATCCTCTATGAACAAATTTTGAAATACATGTATTCCAGCAAAAAAGTAATCAGACCGACCAAACAGGGTGCCAATTCATAAATAAATAAATAAAATCTTAGTATACATACCTTTTTGACAAATAGGGTGCCAATTGTGAATTTTTGACTGAAGGTTTTAGGATTCAGTCATTGCTTAAACTTTAGGATTCAGTCATTGCTTAAACTTTAGGATACATACCTTGCATCAGTCGAAATAATAGTGATAGGTACATGTGCTTTGGGAATGGTTAGACTGTTGTTGAAAATGGTTTATTGACCTTAAAACCAAAAAATTGGGCATGACATGTCAAGTAAGCATCACTGCAAAAGCAAATGTTGAATTGCATGTGATGTGCCCAGAACCAATGCAGAGTAATCAACGATTCCAAGAACCAATCGAAGAATCGAAAAACATTAAAAAGAGAGTGAATAAATTACCTTATTGAAAGTTAGGGTTTTAGTTGTAGATAATCGAAGTTGATGTCGAAGAAGAAGAAGGATGTCAGAATCTCAAAAACTCAACAACTTGATGTTCATGCATATGGAGAGTTGCAAGATGAGAGAGATTTGAACAAAGTATGTTTCTTCTTTGTTTGAACAAAAACTCAAAAACAAGGTATGTTTGCTTTCCTGCAGGCATCCAGGCAGTTTGCTTGCCTGCAGGCATCCAGACAACTTGCTTGCAGGAACATCAAGGTTTTGATTGTTGAGGTGTTATGGTTTTTGGTTTTGGAGTTTTTGGTTTGTGATTTAGAGGTTCACACCCATTTAAGGTTTGTTTGGTTGAAATTGGGGTTTGTGAACTTCATACCCATTTAAGTAGTGAAGAATTGATGCACATAATATGTTTCTTCTTTATTTCGTATCAGTAATCTAATAATTGATGCACAAAATATTTTTGATGAATTCCTGTTTGATGAAAATCCTCTTTGAACAAATTATGTTATAAAGTAGTGAAGAATTGATGCACAAAATATTTTTCTTATTTATTTCGTATTAGTTATCTAAGAATTGATGCACAAAATATGCATCCAGACAGCTTGCTTGCTTGCAGGCAGCATGCTCGCTTGCTTAGTGCTCCTATATGTTATCCTTTATTAGTGATCTACATAAACATTGATGTTAATGCATATGGAATTTTGCACGCCATTGAGTATGCCAGAGTTGCAATAGTGATTGATAACCAAATAGATTACGAAATCACATTGTTTTGGTACAAAACATGTGTGGTGGTCTAGCTTAATATCTAAAGTTGAACTGTCCATTGAGTCAAATATGTTAATTACCATATTCATTTCAACTGCAAAATATTGGAACAAGAAAGTTTTTCAAATATTGATTTAACCAATATCGGCCGCGTAATTCAATCATATATCTCAGCCATGAGAACACTTCATATTCTACATGTGCATGATACTTTTTAACCTCTTTTTCACATTGCTGTTTGATATTTTTTAAAACCAAACTACCATTTGTAATAATTGTTGGATCTTGGACTAAACTCAACCTCATTGAGTTTGCTTGCTGCCAGGCAGGCAACATGCTTGCTTGCATGCAGGCAGGCAGCATGCTTGCTTGAATGCAGGCATGCAGTTTGCTTGCTTGCAGGCAGGCAGCTTGCTTTCCTGCTGGCATCCAGGCAGCTTGCTTGCAGGAACATCAAGGTTTTGATTGTTGAGGTGTTATGGTCTTTGGTTTTGGGGTTTTTGGTTTGTGATTTAGAGGTTCACACCCATTTAAGGTTTGTTTGGTTGAAATTGGGGTTTGTGAACTTCATACCCATTTAAGTAGTGTAGAATTGATGCACATAATATGTTTCTTCTTTATTTCGTATTAGTAATCTAAGAATTGATGCACAAATATTTTTGATGAAATTCCTGTTTGATGAAAATCCTTTTTGAACAAATTCTGTTATAAAGTAGTAAAGAATTGATGCACAAAATATTTTTCTTATTTATTTCGTATTAGTTATCTAAGAATTGATGCACAAAATATGCACAAAATATGCATCCAGGCAGCTTGCTTGCTTGCAGGCAGCATGCTCGCTTGCTTAGTGCTCCTATATGTTATCCTTTATTAGTGATCTACATAAACATTGATGTTCATGCATATGGAATTTTGCATGCCATTGAGTATGCCAGAGTTGCAATAGTGATTGATAACCAAATAGATTACGAAAGCACATTGTTTTGGTACAAAACATGTGTGGTGGTCTAGCTTAATATCTAAAGTTGAACTGTCCATTGAGTCAAATATGTTAATTACCATATTAATTACCATATTCATTTCAACTGCAAAATATTGGAACAAGAAAGTTTTTCAAATATTGATTTAACCAATATCGGCCACGTAATTCAACCATATATCTCAGCCATGAGAACACTTCCTATTCTACATGTGCATGATACTTTTTAACCTCTTTTTCACATTGCTGTTTGATATTTTTTAAAACCAAACTAGCATTTGTAATAATTGTTGGATCTTGGACTAAACTCAACCTCATTGAGTTTGCTTGCTGCCAGGCAGGCAGCATGCTTGCTTGCATGCAGGCAGGCAGCATGCTTGCTTGAATGCAGGCATGCAGCTTGCTTTCCTGCAGGCATCCAGGCAGCTTGCTTGCCTGCAGGCATCCAGACAGCTTGCTTGCAGGAACATCAAGGTTTTGATTGTTGAGGTGTTATGGTTTTTGGTTTTGGAGTTTTTGGTTTGTGATTTAGAGGTTCACACCCATTTAAGGTTTGTTTGGTTGAAATTGGGGTTTGTGAACTTCATACCCATTTAAGTAGTGAAGAATTGATGCACATAATATGTTTATTCTTTATTTCGTATTAGTAATCTAATAATTGATGCACAAAATATTTTTGATGAAATTCCTGTTTGACGAAAATCCTCTTTGAACAAATTATGTTATAAAGTAGTGAAGAATTGATGCACAAAATATTTTTCTTATTTATTTCGTATTAGTTATCTAAGAATTGATGCACAAAATATGCATCCAGACAGCTTGCTTGCTTGCAGGCAGCATGCTCGCTTGCTTAGTGCTCCTATATGTTATCCTTTATTAGTGATCTACATAAACATTGATGTTAATGCATATGGAATTTTGCATGCTATTGAGTATGCCAGAGTTGCAATAGTGATTGATAACCAAATAGATTACGAAATCACATTGTTTTGGTACAAAACATGTGTGGTGGTCTAGCTTAATATCTAAAGTTGAATTGTCCATTGAGTCAAATATGTTAATTACCATATTCATTTCAACTGCAAAATATTGGAACAAGAAAGTTTTTCAAATATTGATTTAACCAATATCGGGCCGCGTAATTCAACCATATATCTCAGCCATGAGAACACTTCATATTCTACATGTGCATGATATTTTTTAACCTCTTTTTAACATTGCTGTTTGATATTTTTAAAACCAAACTACCATTTGTAATAATTGTTGGATCTTGGACTAAACTCAACCTCATTGAGTTTGCTTGCTGCCAGGCAGGCAACATGCTTGCTTGCATGCAGGCAGGCAGCATGCTTGCTTGAATGCAGGCATGCAGTTTGCTTGCTTGCAGGCAGGCAGCTTGCTTTCCTGCTGGCATCCAGGCAGCTTGCTTGCAGGAACATCAAGGTTTTGATTGTTGAGGTGTTATGGTTTTTGGTTTTGGGGTTTTTGGTTTGTGATTTAGAGGTTCACACCCATTTAAGGTTTGTTTGGTTGAAATTGGGGTTTGTGAACTTCATACCCATTTAAGTAGTGTAGAATTGATGCACATAATATGTTTCTTCTTTATTTCGTATTAGTAATCTAAGAATTGATGCACAAAATATTTTTGATGAAATTCCTGTTTGATGAAAATCCTTTTTGAACAAATTCTGTTATAAAGTAGTAAAGAATTGATGCACAAAATATTTTTCTTATTTATTTCGTATTAGTTATCTAAGAATTGATGCACAAAATATGCACAAAATATGCATCCAGGCAGCTTGCTTGCTTGCAGGCAGCATGCTCGCTTGCTTAGTGCTCCTATATGTTATCCTTTATTAGTGATCTACATAAACATTGATGTTCATGCATATGGAATTTTGCATGCCATTGAGTATGCCAGAGTTGCAATAGTGATTGATAACCAAATAGATTACGAAAGCACATTGTTTTGGTACAAACATGTGTGGTGGTCTAGCTTAATATCTAAAGTTGAACTGTCCATTGAGTCAAATATGTTAATTACCATATTAATTACCATATTCATTTCAACTGCAAAATATTGGAACAAGAAAGTTTTTCAAATATTGATTTAACCAATATCGGCCACGTAATTCAACCATATATCTCAGCCATGAGAACACTTCCTATTCTACATGTGCATGATACTTTTTAACCTCTTTTTCACATTGCTGTTTGATATTTTTTTAAACCAAACTAGCATTTGTAATAATTGTTGGATCTTGGACTAAACTCAACCTCATTGAGTTTGCTTGCTGCCAGGCAGGCAGCATGCTTGCTTGCATGCAGGCAGGCAGCATGCTTGCTTGAATGCAGGCATGCAGCTTGCTTTCCTGCAGGCATCCAGGCAGCTTGCTTGCCTGCAGGCATCCAGACAGCTTGCTTGCAGGAACATCAAGGTTTTGATTGTTGAGGTGTTATGGTTTTTGGTTTTGGAGTTTTTTGGTTTGTGATTTTAGAGGTTCACACCCATTTAAGGTTTGTTTGGTTGAAATTGGGGTTTGTGAACTTCATACCCATTTAAGTAGTGAAGAATTGATGCACATAATATGTTCTTCTTTATTCGTATAGTAATCTAATAATTGATGCACAAAATATTTTGATGAAATTCCTGTTTGACGAAAATCCTCTTTGAACAAATTATGTTATAAAGTAGTGAAGAATTGATGCACAAAATATTTTCTTATTTATTTCGTATTAGTTATCTAAGAATTGATGCACAAAATATGCATCCAGACAGCTGCTTGCTGCAGGCAGCATGCTCGCTTGCTTAGTGCCCTATAGTTATCCTTATTAGTGATCTACATAAACATTGATGTTAATGGCATATGGAATTTTGGCATGCCATTGAGTATGCCGAGTTGCAATAGTGATTGATAACCAAATAGATTACGAAATCACATTGTTTTGGTACAAAAACATGTGTGTTGGGTCTAGCTTAATATCTAAAGTGAAATTGTCCATGAGTCAAATATGTTAATTACCATATTCATTTCAACTGCAAAATATTGGAACAAGAAAGTTTTCAAATATTGATTTAAACCAATATCGCCGGCGTAATTCAACATATATCTCAGCCATGAGAACACGTCATATCTACATGTGCATGATATTTTTTAACCTCTTTTAACATTGCTGTTTTGATATTTTTAAAACCAAACTACCATTTGTAATAATTGTTGGATCTTTGGACTAAACTCAACCTCATTGAGTTTGCTTGCTGCTAGCAGGCAACATGCTTGCTTGCATGCAGGGCAGGCAGCATGCTTGCTTGAATGCAGGCATGCAGTTTGCTTGCTTGCAGGCAGGCAGCTTGCTTTCCTGCTGGCAATCAGGCAGCTTGCTTGCAGGAACATGCAAGGTTTTGATTGTTGAAGTGTTATGGTTTGGTATTGGGTTTTGGTTTGTGATTTAGAGGTTCACACCCATTAAGGTTTGTTATTGGTTGAAATTGGGGTTTTGTGAACTCATACCCATTTAAGTATGGTAGAATTGATGCACATAATATGTTTCTTCTTTATTTCGTATTAGTAATCTAAGAATT
>QNQO01003748.1:0-37836 GCA_003290165.1 Berberis thunbergii | reverse complement strand
GCCAAAGCAACTCCCAAGATCAGCATGGTCGAGCTATGAACAAAAGGTTAGGACGTATAAGTAAGACATAAACAATAAACTTCTGGTCTGATCAAGCACGAAGTAAATCTACCAAAGTTGGGACACGCAAGTCAACTTACTCGTAAAACCTTCTGGCCAACCAATATGTCAAACCACGAAGTAAGAGTATGGACGTATAAGTCATGACGTACTCATAAAACCTTTTTGCCGACCAATATGTCAGACCACGAGGTAATAGTCTGGACGTATAAAGTCAAGACCAATTCATAAAAACATTTGGCCAACAAATATGTCAGACCATGAAATAAGAGTCAGGACCTATAAGTCTGGACGTATAAGTCATGACGTACTCATAAAACCTTCTGACCAATCAATATGTCGGACCACGAGATAATAGTCTGGACACATAAAGTAACCAATTCGTAAAAACTTTCGTCCGACCAATATGTCGGAACAAAAAGAAAGAGTTTGAATTTATAAGTCGGGACGTATTCATAAAACCTTCTAACCGACCAATATGTCAGACCACAAAGTAAGAATCTGGACGTATAAGTTAGGACGTATTCTTAAAAATCTTTGTCCGACCAATATGCCGAACCAGGAAGTGAAAGTTGGGACATATAAGTCAACTTACTCGTAAAACCTTCCAATCGACCAATATGTCGGACCACGAAGTGAAAGTTGGGACATAAAAGTCAACTTACTCGTAAAACCTTATGGTCGACCAATATGTCGAATTTGTAAATAAATTTATTAAAGTTGGACATATAAGTCAATTTACTCGAAAAGCCTTCTGTTCACTAATACGTCGAACCATGAACTAAATCTACAAAAAAACTTGACACACAAGTCAATACTTACTCGTAAAACATCCTGGCCTGATTGACATGCAGGCAAGAACAAGTAACGAGGTGAACACACATTATTATTTATGTACGATCAGATACCGTGATTGATCTAAACACATAAACAAATTACAACCACGAAGAACTAACATGCAAGTCAGCAAACGATAAATACGAGAAAGACAAAGCAGAAGAATGTCAACAAAGAGAAACTTGTCATTCATAACGTTATTCAGTTACATCTAGATAAGAAAATAGAACAATTGAAGAAAAACATCGAAAGTAATCAAAGTATCACCGACAGAGCACTTGAAAGAGGATGCGCAACTGTATCAAAAGCCAGAAGGAGACAAAGCTCTCTTTTCGACAGCAAGAATAGATGATGGAAGCAGGATCGGAAGGAGGAGTAAACGATGGTTCTTCAATAAACCAACTAAACTTTCCATCCGACTTAAAGTGGATGTCATCCGGGTTGGGATCATTCCAACTAATTCGTGGATGAAGAACTTTGGGTTTGAGAAGCGCCAAAAACCCCACCCCAGCAACCGGAAAGAATGGTCGGAACAACAATGATAATAGAAAAACCACTATTGCCTTTCCTTTGTGAAGCAGTAAGCGGCAGGAGTAGGATAAACAACAGTGGCGACAGGAACAGTAGAAGGCAGCATGGGCAGGCGGAGAAACGGGAATCTCCATTGCATCATCAACACGAATGGGAGAAGGATAAGGAAGAAGAGTCTGGGAACTCTAACCAAGATCAGTGACCTCCTGTTCGCACAGTGGATTGAATTCGATGTCGCCTCGGGTCTTGTCGTGTTTGGATCCTAAGATCGTTCCACAACAAGCTAAAGCATCTTATTTTCAATAACTCAAGGATCATCATCAAACAACTCGATGAAGTCGGGCAAACCATGAGTAGAAATGAGCCTCTTCTCACTCTCGTCCAACAGACAAGTCACCTCCTTTTTGTTCCTCTCCAGCGCTTGATTCATCTGTTCGATCTCCTCGAGAGAGCACCGATCCTCTGTCCTGCCCTCCTTATCAGATTAACTTGGACAAGGATCATTTTGAGTAATACCATGATTAGAACCAGAAAATTGTTTCTTCTTGGGAATACGGTAAGGGCTTATCACCAATTGCTTCGATGGACTGACAAGCTCGGAAGCTTCTTCTTCCTAGTGGTCAGGCCAACTGCACCAATGCTAACCGGAGCATTGAGATCTATAACAACCCTGTCAGAGCTCACTTTCTCATCAATGCTAGCATCACTAACACCAAC
Source organism: Berberis thunbergii (assembly GCA_003290165.1). Taxonomy (NCBI): domain Eukaryota; kingdom Viridiplantae; phylum Streptophyta; class Magnoliopsida; order Ranunculales; family Berberidaceae; genus Berberis; species Berberis thunbergii. Next base: position 35,691 of record QNQO01003748.1, on the reverse strand, counting down.
GGGAACAGCACAAAAAGCAATCTTACCAGCTCAAGATTCGGTAAGCAAAGTCCGTTTTGCCTATTTCATTGTGTTCAAGCCACTACACGCCACTACCTCCTCAACGAGGAATGACTACACAGCAACCACAGCGAGCTTCAAAAAATGTTCACTGATCATCTGTTCCTCCACAGACAATTGCAGATCCTTCCATTTGTTGGGGACTCGTAACGACCCATAATCTATCGACCTCACAAGTTGAAATGACCAAATTTGACAGAAGCATAAACCAAAACCTCGACCAGTCCCTATAGTCATCGTTAAGTTTCCAAAACAGGCGGGGGAGCGGCGAATGCAAATATTCTTGATCACTACAAGTCCAAACACCGAATGCAAAACCCTAACAATCAAGGGAATGCCAATGAGAATGGCTCTCGCACAAGTAGAAACCATCACCCTCCCGCCGTTGGGACCCATTTGGGCATGAGGAATTCCCAGAGAATCTAAATAGTCCCAAAATATCTCCGAGACTAGAAAATCGAAGCCCTGATTGGAATATACACAGATAAAGCACAATATAACCAGACCTTGGACGACAAGGACTACCGTTTTTCCTAGGCAGAACGATCTCAAGATCGAATGGCAATGAGTATTCTGAACAAACACTCTCCAACGTTGCGTGTGAAGCCTTCTTGCGCAAGAAAATGCCTCATAGACACTAAGCACTTCACCATCTAGTATACAGCTGTAAGACATGGAAAACAAATATTTAACAACGAATAAGAGTGAAGAAGAAGAATAAAGGAAAAAATAAGTCATGGGTTTCAAAGATAGCGTAAAGAGAAACACAAAACCACCATGCCTCCTTATATAGAGTCGAGTAACGAATACCTATTAATAGGACGACGTGCAAGATATGATGGATGCACGAAATCCCAAAATGCGCGCGAAAATGAACAGACAGATGAAAGAACAAATATCAACCTCACCAAAAGCTGCTAACAACATTAAATGCACTGCAATGATTAAATCAAATGTCTAACCATCGTCGAGTTAGCGGCCACATCAGCATACCTACTAAGGGGGAGTAGCTGATGATATGTCATGCCCTGAATTTTGAGACACCTAAATGCCTCGAAAAGTTGAGACGCTACACCAAAACCTTAAAAAAATTAAACGAAAAAGATAACATCCATGCAGTCAATTCATCAAATGGGCTAACTCACCATCCTAAAAGACGAGCATCGACAACTTAGCTTCACTAGCAGCATCACCACCACCTGCACCTAGGTAGGGGTACACGCATTTGCCACAAATAAGCAAACGGGTGAGCACTAGCTAGTATGAGCAAACCACAAATACCTAACAGTACTACACAACGATAAGATGCCATGATGAAGCGATAAAATATAGTGTATATATATCAGTGGAAAACCTACATGCAGATAATGCATGAGATGCAAGCTAAAATGTGAGAGATTCACATCAGGTTGCGATTTTCAATCAACACGCCATAGTCTAAATCATCAAACTATTCATCAATTTGTTGAAAATAATCTCCTTCATAACTATATACACATGTTCTATACTGACATATATACAACACTCGGAAAGAACTCATACCATACTCTAAACCAATGTCCTTGGGAACAACCCATTGTGTAGGCTAAACTATCTTAAAGCAATGGCTTAGTTTTCCCATCTAAGTGAACACACAAAATCTCAAAGCATTTATCCCCAAAGAAATGCATAACATCGACTGAGACAGTTCAAAGGAATCATACACATAACAATGCACCACCATTCTTCATCCCGAATGCTCAATTATGATGTAAGTATGTAGAAGGCACAATCAAAGTCATGGAAGTATGTAGAAGGCACAATCGAATTCAGATTAACAACCAACCCCACGCAACTTCATTAATATTTATTTTTCATCAGAAACTCAATCAGCTCATGTATGCATCTACAGTTTTCCGTGGCGGATGTACGCCGTATGACATTGGTCCAGCACCAATAAACCTGCCACTCTCCTTGTTCTAAGTTACGGGGGAAGAAGAAACCAAAAACTCCTCCAAACGAACTTAAAATTCTTTACCATCCATTGAACTGTTCTGATGCTTGCAGGCAGGCAGGCATCTTGCTTGGTTGCAGGCAGCATGCTTGCAGGTAGGCAGGAAGATTGCTCGCATGCAGGCAGCATGCTTGAACAGCCAGGTAGGCTTAGTGGTCAATTTTTTAACGTACTTATATAGTACTTAAAAAATTTAGCAACGTCATGAAAGGGACAGTGAATTTAAAAGTCTGTTACCTCCATTGAAGTGTTCTGATGCTTGCAGAAAGGCAGCATGCTTGCAGGCAGGGAGGAAGGAAGATTGCTTGCTTGCAGACAGGCAGGCATGAAGATTGCTCGCTTGCAGGCAGCATGCTTGAACCGGCAGGTAGGCTTAGGAGTAATTTTTTAAACGAACTTATATAGTACTAAAAAAATTTGGCCACTTGAATGATAGGGACGGTGAATTTAAAATTTTGTTACCTTCCATTTAAGTGTTCTGATGTTCTGGAAATGCCTCTGTTCTTCCTTAAGTTGTAGTTTTGATTGGATTTTCATGATTTACTGAAAACATGTTGAAAATACTTCATAGAAGTTGTCAATTACAACATAGTAAACGTTCGTAAGTACTGTTTATCTGATAAAAGTTAGAAGATATTTGAAGAATCAACACCAACAAAGTCTTTTACCTTCCATTGACTAATTATTCCATTTCGGGTTTCTGTGACTAATGTTATCGTACACAATGTGCATAGATATGGGTGACTGCTGTACCATGAAAGGACCTAAGCAATCAGACGGTGATGGAATAACTATCAGACACTCAAGTAAGATATGGGTGTACCATTGGTTGTTGGCCGAGTGCACAGATGGTTTGATAGATGTAACGGACGGGTCTACATCGGTAACGATATCAAATAGGTTATTTACGCGCCATGATAAGGTCATGGTAATGTTATCATAACACAAAGGTTTACAGAAACTAACAATGTAACTTAAGCTTTAAGATTTTAGAGTAGATTAACACAGTTTATCATATCACAAACAAACATTAATGTAGTTCACTAACATGCAGGTGCCGGTAACTTTTAATAACTTTGGGGAGGGATTGAAAGAGAGAATGCCAAGGTGTAGGTTTGGTTAATCACTTTTAACCAATGGGGAGAGTACGCAGTGGGTGCAGTTATTCACCCGACGATCAACAGCCAGGGGAAATCGATATCTTGGAGTTAGGCAATATTTCACTATCATGAATCACAATTATAACATGATGAAAATCCAACATTCATGTAAGGTCTCATATTGAGATAAACCAATGGACCACATAGTATTGTAGTACCAACATTTGATGGGTATAGATTTTGGCTAACATACGTATGGATTCACACTTACAGCCATTTCTATTGAATGCATTGTATGCATCGCTACAACATAATGCTACAGCCTCCATTGTCTACATGCAGTGGCAGCTCTCAACCACATCTACATGTATGGTTTTACACATTTATTCAAAGCAGGAAAGGGGTAGGAGGTATAGGTTTGCCATTTACACTGTTATTTGGACAGGTCTTTGAAGTATACATAATGCCAAACCATACATTCCCCATTGCCATCCCCATCATTCCAAGGCCATTATCTGTATAGGGTTAGGAGAAATATATTGGGTTTAGGCCATTATCAGTAAATAGATGTTAAAAAGAAGCATACACATCCAAGAGAAAGGAAATAAAAATTGAAGTAGCTCCTAAATATAAAAACATAAACTTAATAGCTGATTCAAGTAGCCAAAAATCACAATCACGTAACAACAATATGCAAAATCAAAAAGCACAAATTTAAGCAAATTAATAAATGAAGCCTAATATGGATGAAACTCAATCAAACCCAATAATTTGATGAATAAACAAACAAACCCCATCATGTAAAAGGGTTTAGATCAAATGACTTACAAAGAACTGAAAGCGAGCGGAGGAGTTTGGTTCGAAATGGGAAAACCCCTAGGCCCCAATATCTGATTTACTGCAAAAACGACCTTCTTGATTTCAAATTAACGAATCTTGTGTCTTCAACTTCTTTTCCTCTTCCCTTGATATATACAAAAATACCCAATAGACAAAAAACACACCGAGATCAAAACTTGAAAAAGTAAAAGCTGTAAGGAGGGAACAAATTGTTCATAAAAATTGTTTGTGGCACTAATTCAATAGGTGGTGACAACAATTTCAAGAGAGGTTGAATCCTTCAAAAAAATGTTTGTGACAATAATTCAGTAGGTAGTGACCCAATACCATCCAATAACCATACACTATCCATTTAAGTAAATCTCTCTACAATGGATAAAGCCATTTATCATGAATCACAATTATATAGTACCAATGGACCACATAGTATGTAGTACCAACATTTGATGTGTATAGATTTTGGCTAACATACGTATGGATTCACACTTACAGCCATTTCTATTGAATGCATTGTATGCATCACTACAACATAATGCTACAGCCTCCATTGTCTACATGCAGTGGCAGCTCTCAACCACATCTACTTGTATGGTTTTATTGGGTTTGTTTGTTTGTTTAAGCAAATTAAAAAATTGAAAATTGAAAATTCAGTGGCATATGTTAGACCTGCCTTGTCATGGCTTGTAGATGTCACGGCAGTGGTTATAGCATCAATGGCACTGGGAAGTTTTAGTTATTGGATACTTGTTATTTTCTTATGTGTTTGATTGTGATCATTTACGATTATATAGTTTGATGGCTTATGTTGTTTTGCATTGCCATTGTTTCGACAATATTTCCTTCATTGCTTAGAATATGAGTTAATATTTCTGGGTCTAAAGTCTACTCTACCTAGTACTGTATTTCTGGAAAGGGATCCCCTTTCATTGATATGGCCAAATGAGATATCAAACTCTTGGTTAGATCTGAGATTGTTAGTCCATTCCAAGTCAAATATCATCAACAGAAAAATGACAAATAAATAACCATATGCAATGATTAACTGATGGATCAATAACTGAAGTCGGATGTTTATACTATGTACATTCATGAAAGGATTTCTTTTGAATACATCACAAAATAATTTCGGATTCTTATACTCACTCCTTTAAACTAACAATTTTTATTGCAAAGTGAGATAATCTCATACTCTTGTAGTATTGTTTGCACCTACCTTTTGGTTAGAACAGGGCTCTATCTTTATTAAACTTTTAACAAATAGTATATGCAGCGATGCGCTACCAAGATATATACTAATGCTGCACGAACTTGCTAAATGTTCTGTTAGATGTTCCATGTTATGGGTTGTAGATATCAGTGAGGTAAGATTAGGACTTTTAGGAATACTTGGGCACCTATGTCATTTTAAAAATGCAAGGGAAAACCCTCCATGTTTTACCTCTCTCATTTTAAAGAAGCTTGACCGTATTCATTATGATTATAATGGCTATAGTTCAATGGCTTATGTTTATCACTAGTGGAATACCCGTGCCGTTGGCACTATCGCAGAGTACATCATACTTAAACGGCTATGTTGAATACTCAAATTTGTGGTATTATTTAAATTTATAAAAAACACTTGCATCATTGTCTATTACAACAGTTATGATGAATTAATTTTGTAAAAATTTAATACTATTGAACAGTAAAACAATGTTAATAAATCTGATAAATGCAACCTATGTGCTAAGAAATTTAATCTCCACCAAATGTCAGTTTAACTAAAAATACGAAGGAAATATCTCATGTGTGTCCAAGTGAGAAATTGATGAAATTGATGCCCAATTTAGTAAAGCATCATTTTGAATAAACATAATATAATTAATTTGGACAAACATAATGGAATACTCGTGCCATTGGCATTATCGCAGATTACATCATACTTAAACGGCTATGTTGAATACTCATGTAATTTGGCATAAAAAAAAACTTGTTGCCTGAGCGCAATATATGTTCACCGTTTTCAGTATACTAAAAGTGTTTTTTTGGCGGTCGAAGAGACACACACACAAATTATATCCAAATTATTTGGACAAACATAATGAAATACTCGTGCAATTGGCATTATCGCAGATTACATCATACTTAAACGGCTATGTTGAATACTCATGTAATTTGGCATAAAAAAAAACTTGTTGCCTGAGCGCAATATATGTTCACCGTTTTCAGTATACTAAAAGTGTTTTTTTGGCGGTCGAAGAGACACGCACACAAAATTATATCCAAATTAATTTGGACAAACATAATGGAATACTCGTGCCATTGGCATTATCGCAGATTACATCATACTTAAACGGCTATGTTGAATACTCATGTAATTTGGCATAAAAAAAAACTTGTTGCCTGAGCGCAATATATGTTCACCGTTTTCAGTATACTAAAAGTGTTTTTTTGGCGGTCGAAGAGACACGCACACAAAATTATATCCAAATTAATTTGGACAGAATGGAATACTCGTGCCATTGGCATTATCACAGATTACATCATACTTAAACGGCTATGTTGAATACTCATGTAATTTGGCATAAAAAAAAACTTGTTGCCTGAGCGCAATATATGTTCACCGTTTTCAGTATACTAAAAGTGTATTTTGGCGGTCGAAGAGACACGCACACAAAATTATATCCAAAATGTCAATTTTATGAATAAAGAAATTTAGCCGAACAAATTTATAATGACAATCAATGCCATGAACACCAAATAATATATCCACACGCCAAAATAATAAAAAAACGTGTAAGTACATCAAAGCCATACATTGTTTTTTATATACATTGTGTATATGCACCACCATATCTCTTTTCAAAAAATGAGAACAAAAGGAACCCACAATATACAAAAATGGGTTAAACTGCATATGTACATCAAAACTACGTATCAACAACTGCTCTAAACATCTTGTGCATCACATTATCAAATGAATCGGCATCTATATGCACCAACTTTGAGCAAGGAGGGAATATGACTGAAATCTACAAATTTATCACACACAATATTAGAAAAAAAAATGTTAATAAAATAAGCTATTTTCAATCATCATTAGAGAAAAACTACCTTATTTGCCAATTTCCAATTACGCCCACCATTATACTTTTGTTTTTTAGTGGATTTTTTGAACTCCTCGACAATGATATCCCAATTCTACAAAAATGTATAATCAATATTAGATTCATATCGTATGAAAGCAAAATATCAATAGAAAATTTATTAAAACATACCTTTAAAAATTCTTACAACAAAACTTCTGGATAAACAATATTGTTCGTAGAATCCAGCCCATCTTGAGGTAAAAGGACACTTATTCTGTTAGAAGCTGTGCATCTAGATAATGCAACATAAAGTTGGCCATGGCTGAATACCGGTGTTCGTAAATCAACTCCAACGTATTTCACAGATTGACCCTGCGACTTGTTTATCGTCATTGCATATGCCAACCGCACTGGAAATTGACGCCTTTTCATTTTGAAGGGAAACTCGGAAGATGATGGCGTTAAAGAGATTCTAGGAATGAAAACTAAATTGCCAGCCTTATCCCCATTTAAGATTTTTGCTTCAATTATACGCTTTGCACAACGCATAACTATAAGACGTGTTCCATTACAAAGTCCATCTTTAGGTGCGATGTTTCTCAGCAACATAATTGGACAACCTACTTTTAATTCTAACTTAAATGGCGGCAATCCAGAAGGATTAAGCGAGTTCAAATACTCAGTTGGATAACGGTTGGCAATGGAATGATCATTTTCAAAATGTTCCGCCATTTTATCTGCGGCAAAATAAACAATGATTTCTCCTGGAAAATCAGATAATGCAGCTTTGTTAATGTCGCAGACATCGTCATTTCGTGCTGAGAGAATTGTTCGCTCAGTCAAATAATTATGAGACGTTGTGCCTATTACATTTAGTTGAGGATAAACCAAAGAAATTAGTTCACTTAAATCTTTGCACTTGTGCACCGTTGTTGGAATACGAATAACATCTTGTGCGGTGCTTCCAATCTAAATATAAAAAAAATAATCAGTAATTAAAAAATAGCAATGTAGTAAAATGTAGAATTGTTTACACAAAAATAATACCTCAGTCAAAAACTTCATAAACCCGTCATTGCCTACCCCATTGTCCAACCGCATATTCAAACTCAAAGTCAGAACTTGTATGTTTAACCAAAGCTTAGAACGCCTCAAAGATGCAGCCACAATTTGCTCGCGGACGCCTTTGGGTATCACTGGCAATATCTGTCGAAAATCACCCCCAAGAACAACAGTAATACCACCAAATGACTTATTGGTGCTGTAAATGTCTTGTAGTGCACGATCAACTACTTCAACACAATATCTATGTTGCATCGGAACTTCATCCCAGATAATTAGTTTGGTCTCCCTGAATAACTCAGCATGCAATGACTGTTTACTAAACCCACACACTGAATTTTCCATGACATCCAGCGGAATACGAAACATTGAATGAGCTGTTCTACCTCCCACTAATAGTAACGCCGCAATACCAGATGATGCAACGGTAATGACAATATGTCCAAGGCTGCGACATTTTGATGCAATGGCGTTGTATAAAAAAGTTTTTCCTGTTCCTGCACCTCCATTCAAAAAAAAATGAATTCCCTTATTTTCAAGTACTGAAGTTACTATTGCAGTATAAGCAGAACGTTGTGCCTCATTAAGACGATCGACGAATGATTGTGCATCGGATTCTTGACCATCATACTGAAGTTGTCGTTGTTCCCATTCTCAATTGGCAGGGGCATAGGTGGGAACTTCGTTAAATTCTTCCCTCCTTCTTGAAGAAATTGATTTATGAGATACAAACCATAATCCAGAGTCTGAGCATCTGTTGGAGTTGAAATACCGAACCTTGTTCGAAGTTGGTGCGAAAGATCATCAGATATATTCACTGAGAACCTTGTCCATAGCAAATCTGGGTGAAGTGGATGACATTCCATTAGAATCACACTAAACAATCTTCTCAACTGATTCCCAGTTTTCATGATCGCAGCCTCTTCAAGGCACTGAATCCATTCATCATCATCTTCTAGGAGTCCTCGTGAGGTGCAAGCTAATTTGAAGGTGTCGTGTAAAACATTGTCATATGTGCGCAAATGTTCAAATGATTGTGGCCCTTTTACAACCGTTAGAAGCAGTCGCAAATAAAACCTTTCACCTTCATGAGGACTGGCAAAATACATCCTTCCAATTGCATAGCCCTTTTTTCTTTTTGTCCACATTTTTTGTGATTTCTGCCAAACAAATTGTTGGGGGAATTGTTGGTAGGTAAATGTACGTGCAAACGGATTTACAGCACAACATGCAAAAAATGCAGTTAAAGTCGACATTTGGTGTCTAGCTCTAAGTAAAATTGATTGTGCTTGATCTTTAGGATTGAACACAACATGATGCATTCCAGGTAAATGAAGCGCCAATCGAACCACTGTAGGATTTTCTTCGTGTAAAAGATGACCAAATATCCGCCAGGCAGCTTCCGGCGGACCAATATATCGAGCATCAAGATATTGCTGAATTTCATCTACTCCCCCTAGTACCATTGTTGTTCTATCATGACCTTTATAAATGTACTTGTGTATGTATTTAACACATCTAATTCCCTCACACACTTCCACATTAATATGACAATCAAACATCCTTGAAAGATATGGATTATATGGCACTACATCTCTATTATCAACTGGTTGACCCTTCACATTATATACTCGGCCAGTATTGCGGCGTCGATAAATAGGATATCCATCTTGGCCCATTGTTGTTGTTTCTGAATATTCGTGAGGATATCTTTTTGTGCACCTCCCATTCTCCATACACGGTGCTCCAGAATTTCGAACACCACACGGTCCATGCACCATACAATGTAAGACTGTTTGAAATAGCATCGGATCTTTATCCGGGTCAGGAAATTCTGCACACACGATCTTATCAATTTGAGCAGTAGTGCGAATTTTTTGTAAATGGTGAAGGAATATAAGTGCGTGCATATGAGGTAGCCCACGCTTTTGGAATTCAATGGTAAAGACATGAGCTACAACATCACCGAATGTGGCTCTTTTGATAATCTTATCCATTAGACATTTTCTTTTTAACTCAAAAACTCGAGATACTAAATCTGGGCGATCCGTAGGCTTTTGGTGAGGTAACAAAGCATCCATAATTTCAGGCCATTTTGGATTTGCAGTCATGGTTAAGAAAACATCTGGATGATTGTTGTAACGTGTGATAGCCATTGAATCTTGAAATATCTCAAACATGTGTCTTGGACTACCAATATGGGATGACGGCAAAATAAGTCGCTTCCCAACTTGATCTGGTCTTAACCCATCGGGCCCAATGTCCGTCAGACTTTCATATAGCTCATCCCTGAGCTTTGTTTGATTGTTCCTCACATACATTAATCGATTTTGCTCTGTTGAAGCCCAAGCATCTACTAAAAACTCCTGAAGCAATTTGCCACCTCTCAAAATTGTTGAGTACTCAGTTGGTCGTTCGAACAAACGATAACTGTAAAACTCCATCTGAGTAAGTCGTTTATTTGAACACCTATTAATTGTAACATCCCACTGAGTTAATTCAGGTTCCCAACCTAAGTCGCCATACGGAAATAATAGCACATAATGAAGCGGTAAGTAAGCTGAGTGACATTCATTAATTTTCATCAACTCTTGATTTCCTCGCAAATATACGACAATATCTCTGGTTGTGTTTACTTCAGGGACATCTCCAGGCAAAATAATTGCTATTTCATTTGATGAAGGAAGATTGTAACGCCGCCGATCTTTACGACAACTATAGTGTAAATACACAGGTATGTTTTGGTCAACAGAATTTGTCTGATTCAGAATCTCGTATGCTTGACGGTATTTCTCCACAAACACATTATACTGCAACAAAGCATCTTGAATGATTTTGAGCACATCTAATCTCAAGCGTGGATTTCGACGACTGCGGGTATGTAATGCTGAATCGGGATCATAAATGTAAAGCTGTGAATATACTGCATCTTGGCCTTGTTGCGGAATTAACGCTCCCGTTTGATGTCGTAATTCTCCATGAATAATAAAGCTTGTGGGACCCCTCCCATTGAGTACCCTTGGATCAAATTTAGTACCAAGACTCGTAAATGCATTTGCAGCATTATACTCGCGAATATGCGTACGAAAATTATTTGATTGAACATCATCTCCCTCATACAACACTTGAAGCAATGGTGGAGGGGTAGATAACAGTGGCAGCTTCACCTTTCCTTGCAAACAACACGTCCCGAAAAAAGGATTCCTTGACGAAGATGCCTTCAATTTTTCATCATTCCAATGTAGTGCTGAGCAATGAGGACACAAAAAATTCATTTTGCCTAAGAAATGACGTGTTTCTTCTTGATGAGCTTGTGAGTCAATTTCATGCCGGAAATCCAAACCACTATGACGGGAAGTATCGTCAATAGGAAGTCGGTCATTTGTAATTGGCCTAAACAAATTGTAAGATAGATAATGAGTTAAAATTTAGAAAACTTGATAAAGTTAAAAAATATGAGAAAATAGAAAAAAAGAAGTATACAGGTTTGTTGGTGCATTTGGGGATGCGTTAGGCGTAGAAAATGAACACCTCCTTGGTTGTTGTGGTGGCAACACATTTTGATCTAACACAGCAAAAAAGTCATAATCCATGCATCGGGGAGGGATGATATTGAGCACAGCCGTTCGTGATTGTTGCCGCAGCTTATGTGGAAAAGCGCGATCATTGGGTGTGAAAGAAGGAAAAGGTATTTGAACAGGAGGCGTCATACATAAAATTCTTTCTTTGTCTCGACGCAAACGTTGTGCGGATGAACGTTTTGAATTATTATTCAGAACAATGTTGTTATCCTAAAATACATTTAAAATGGTAAATGATTATACACTAAAAGAATTAAGGCATGCATATAATATAAACAATGAAAACATGCATAGACAATGGGAAAATAAGAATGGGCCTATATACCTGAATAAATAGATCTTTTCGTTTACCCTTATGAATAGAACCGACATTTTCCTTTCCCTTGCATAAAAACTTAAGTAAATAAGCATAAGTCGGTAAAAACAATTAATATAGATAATTGCAGTACACAGATCAGCACACGCATTGAAAGTTAAGAATGTTGTACACACCCCAACAAATTTGCTTTTTCCCTTTTCGGCAATTGTGGCTTTTGTTTTTCCTTTTCCCTAGAAAGAAACACACACAAATATAAATTTAATTTTCGAAGGTGTAAGGTTAAAGATCATATGTACATACTAATATAAATTTTGTTAGGAAAAAACATATGTACATACCCCAAAGCATTGGAGTTTGGATATTCTCTGTTTTGTAGTATTCACATTAGCAGTCAAGGTAGTGTCTAACTTAGGTTGATTTTTTTCTCTTTCTCGACGCAAACGTTGGCCTAGCGCACGCTTGGAAACGTTACTGTCTATAGGGACATTTTCTTTTCCCTTTCCCATATCCATATTTGGCTTTAACAAAAAAAAACAGATAACTTGGTATAAATAAATATGTATATATTTATTGTTAGAAATAGTGAAAAAGAAAAAACAAATAAATAAATAGAAATAATACCTGTTGATTGGGAACATTGGACCTGAGGCCATTATATATAAGAAATTGCTCCTAGTAAAAGGATGTCATGTTAAAATCTTAGGCTTATTTATTAAAAACTAAGTGAAAAGAAAAATTAACAAAATTTCTTACTGTCCTCGGCAAGTTTGAATCAACTTGCTCATCACGAACTGTAACCCTGACGCCTTGTTTTTCTAGAAATTTGATCTATGGCAAACATATAAGTAAGTGAGTAATTTTAAAGTGAAAATTGGCATATAGATGGCCGAAAAACTATGCATTTTTCTTACAGTTCCTTCTACGGCTGAATCCACCTGCAAACAAAGAAGGTGTCATATATATGAGACAACCAATTCGAAGTAAGATGTAGTAGTATCAACGTACTATAGTACCTGTCCGAAAATCATCATTTCGGAGTAGGGTGGATTTTGAACTAAGTGGTCCATAATTACGGTCAAGTACAATGAAAGGTTAGGGATCCCTGAAAAAGAAAAAAGATATGTTTTCATATTGCAACAAAATCTTTACAATTGAGCTATATTTTTGGAACAACCATCAATTCAATATCAATTCAATAAGCATCAAAAAAGCATCAACAACATATTTCTTGAATGGGAAGTTGATTTAAAAAATAAATTGATTTATAATCAAAACAGGGGTACATGACGACTTTACCCGTATATAAAATGAACGAAGTTAAGGACTTAGCCGAAACAAAAAAGACCGCAACACTGTCCTCGAAACTGGACTTGAGAAAAATAAGCCACTACTCAGTTATATATAAAAAAAATATAAAAAAAAGCCACTACTCAGTAATTTAAAAAATAAATAAGGAAAAAATTGCATAAGAAAAATAGAAAAACATCAAGCAAAACTGAGATAGGGTAAGCATCACCGCACCCCCCTGTCCAGACTGCAACCTCGCGCCTGCAGCACGTCCAGCACCAAGCATCCCACCGCTCCCTGCCTTAGCCAGACTGCAAGGGCGAACCTGGCTGCTCTTGCCTCGCAGCCGATCCGCCAGCCAAAACCGGCCATTCGCAGGGCCTGTCTCAGCCTAGCATCCACTGTTTTACAGAAAAACAGGGAGCAAAAATATTGTTCCTGCAGATAGCACCCAGTCCCATACAGCACCCGGACCCAGACTGCACTCGTCTTGCGTGCAAGACAGTCCAATCTCCAGTTCACTGACCCAACTGATAGACTGACCCAACTGATATACTGACCCAAATGATAGACCGCAACACATGTAGAATAGGAAAATGATTTTTTAATCCTTTGTTGACATACACCACAGAAAAGTTTTCATTCGGATTGCTGGTTTCCTTAATCAAGAAAGGAGAATTCCAGATGTCTTGAATAAGCTCCGATGCAATGTAATGTTTCTGATGAAATAGAAAGAAAGAAGAAAGAAACAATTTAGAGTTGAACCTTTTTGGATGCCTTTGTTGTGGATGGTAATCTTTTTGAATTCCATCATAAAAATCAAACTTCAGGGAAAAAGAAAAAAAAAAAATCCAGAACCATGAAATTGTGAATACCCTATTTAAATCTTTATAAGCTTTTGCAATACTCAACCATCAAAATTCAACAGTCTCAAAATTTGCAACATTCAACCAAATTCAACATTCAATTAAATTCAACAAGTAACCTTTGCAATATAAAGTCTCAAAATTTTCATTATTCAACCAAATTCAACTTACCCATCAAAACAATAGACCAAATTCCACATACCCGTGACAACATTTTTCCCAAATTTCTTTTGCTATTGAAACCCAAAAGTGAAAAAAGAAGAGATTTGATAAAGACGTAGAGGCGCTAGGAAAACCCCCTATCACAACATTCAACAGTAGAAAATGAAATCCCAAAAAATAAAATGTGTAGAATGATAGTATACATGCTTAGTTATATGGTTGTTGAAAGAAGAAGAAAAATCACCATGAGTAGTCAACATCTGAAGGAAATGAGTTAATTAACCATTTGAAGGAAATGAGTTAATTAAACATTTGAAGAAAAGCAAGTCAGTAGAAGGATTCACAACAAACCACAAACATCACATGTTGGGGCGATCCGTTGCGTCTGGGCAGTCCGGCTGCGGACTTATGGCAATCAGCTGGTGCTGCGATCTGTTGTGGCGATTGGCTTCCAACTTTGTGAAACAGGACAGTGATGGGTGCGCTGTGCGGGGTCACTTGCGAGGGCTGGACTGCATTGATTAATTGGAGAACAGAGTGCTGTAATTGGAGAACAGAGTGCTGTACATTGAGCTGCTGTAATTTCAGCTTGGGCGCAGGAACGGCCAGGAGCTGCTGGTGCGGTGCTGACAGTCGGTAGAGGCGCGTCTTGCCGTTCCAACTCAGGTGCTGTCCGAGTGTGTTCGGCAGGCCGGTGTGTCCTGTTAGGCGCTGCAGAACAGAGTGGGAGGCAGAGCACTTTGCTGCAGAGACTCGTAGAACGGAAGCTGCTGCTGTTGCTGCATATTCGCGTTTACTGCTGCGCTGCTTTTGATGTTGCTGCTCCGCGGATTTGCTGTTGCTGCTGCTGCTGCTGCGCTGCGTTGCCGCTGATGCTGCTGTTCTGTTTTTGTTTTGATTAGGTTGCGGCCTGCTGAGATGCTGCGACACGCGACGGGATTTGTCGCAAGAACGCGCGTAGTGTACCCCCGTGGCTGATTTGTCGCAGGCCTGCGTGTGCTGATTTGGCTGCGAAACTGATATTGCGGGTGCTGTCAGGGTTGTGTTTTTAGTTTTTTACTTTGGCTTTCATGCGGGTAACGTCGTAATGTACCCCCGTAGCGTTTGTAAATCATTTTTTGTGATAAGTAATTAAGGTCTGGCATTCAAAAAAAAAAAAAACCACAAACATCACATTTTAATTGAGAACTTTTTAAGGTTGGTTACTAAGAAAAGCAAGTTAGTAGAAGGGTCACATTCCTTCAAAGAGAGGGACTCTCTACTGGAATATAAATGACCCAGTAATTGATGAACATTTAGGAAATTGCTTTGAATGAAATTTAAAAAAAATGAAACATACCTATAACAACATTCAACCAAATTAAACATACCCATCACAACATGCAACCATATTTCTTTAGGATGAAAACACAAAAG
Organism: Berberis thunbergii; assembly: GCA_003290165.1. Classification (NCBI taxonomy): domain Eukaryota; kingdom Viridiplantae; phylum Streptophyta; class Magnoliopsida; order Ranunculales; family Berberidaceae; genus Berberis; species Berberis thunbergii. The sequence goes on along the minus strand of QNQO01003748.1, from coordinate 19,937 downwards.
TGAAAAATCAAAGAGATTTGAGAGATATTGCAAATATTAAACCAAATTAATCATACTCATCTAGCTTAATATCTAAAGTTGAACTGTCCTGTGAATCTCTCCGGAGAACCTCCTTCCCTCGCTGTTGTTTCCCAAACCCTAGCGGCGGCGGCCTGGGGGTAAGGAGCCGACCTTCCCAGTTCTCTTTGTTTTCCCAAAACACTCTAATGTTTTCGTCCTAGCCCAAAGTCGGTTTATTGTTCTTGCGAAGATTTAGTATCCCACTTAATAAGTAAATTTTCGAACCATTCTTTTGATGCAACTAATTGATTTCACCATATGTTATCATCCATATTAATTACCATATTGATTTCACCATATTTCTTTTGCAGGTGAAATCAATATGGTAATTAATATGGATGATAACATATTTGACTCAATGGACAGTTCAACTTTAGATATTAAGCTAGACCACCACACATGTTTTGTACCAAAACAATGTGGTTTCGTAATCAATTTGGTTATCAATTACTATTGCAACTCTGGCATACTCAATGACATGCAAAATTTCATATGCATGAACATCAATGTTTATGTAGATCACTAATAAAGGATAACATATAGGAGCACTAAGCAAGCGAGCATGCTGCCTGCAAGCAAGTTGCCTGGATGCCTGCAAGCAAGCAAGCTGCCTGGATGCCTGCAGGCAAGCAAGCTGCCTGGATGCCTGCAGGAAAGCAAGCAAGCAAGCATGCTGCCTGCCTGGCAGCAAGCAAACTCATTGAGGTTGAGTTTAGTCCATGATCCAACAATTATTAAAAATGGTAGTTTGGATTTAAAAAAATAATAAAACAGCAAAGTGAAAAAGAGGTTAAAAAGTATCATGCACATGTAGAATAGGAAGTGTTTTCATGGCTGAGATATATGGTTAAATTACGTGGCCGATATTGGTTAAATCAATATTTGAAAAACTTTCTTGTTCCAATATTTTGCAGTTGAAATCAATATGGTAATTAATATGGTAAATAACATATTTGACTCAATGGATAGACCATTTCTTTGAAGGATAGACCATTTCTTTGAAGGATTACAAACCCAATAATACCCTTATAGCCCGACCATTACCTAATCAAAGAAAATGGACATTTCAAATAAAGAAGAATTTAGGAGAGTTTGTTCAAATAAAGAAGAAACATACTTTGTTCAAATAGAATATCATCAAACCCATTTGTTGTGCATATTTTGTGCATCAATTCTTAGGTAACTAATACGAATTAAATAAGAAACATATTTTGTGCATCAATTCTTCACTACTTAAATGGGTATGAAGTTCACAAACCCCAATTTCAACCAAACAAACCTTAAATGGGTGTGAACCTATAAATCACAAACAAAAAACCCCAAAACCAAAAACCATAACACCTCAACAATCAAAACCTTGCTGTTCCTGCAAGCAAGCAAGCTGTCTGGATGCCTGCAGGCAAGCAAGCTGCCTGGATGCATATTTTGTGCATCAATTCTTAGATAACTAATACGAAATAAATAAGATGGATTGAACATTTGCGCACATATGAAGAGAGTGTGCATTTGAGCGAATCATTGAACTAAAAAGATTACTTGTTATGAGTTACGCGGGAAGAAGAAACCAAACTCCTCCTAACGTTGTTTCAATTAGGGCACGTGAAACTACCATTTGTTTGATGAATATTTGAAGAATCAGTTTCGCGCAGATGAGCCATGCCCGCGTTGCCGCGAAAACTCAGTCAGCTCATGTATGCATCTACAGTTTTCCGTGGCGGATGTACGCCGTATGACATTGGTCCAGCACCAATAAACCTGCCACTCTCCTTGTTCTAAGTTACGGGGGAAGAAGAAACCAAAACTCCTCCAAACGAACTTAAAATTCTTTTACCATCCATTGAACTGTTCTGATGCTTGCAGGCAGGCAGGCATCTTGCTTAGTTGCAGGCAGCATGCTTGCAGGTAGGCAGGAAGATTGCTCACATGCAGGCAGCATGCTTGAACAGCCAGGTAGGCTTAGTGGTCAATTTTTTAACGTACTTATATAGTACTTAAAAAATTTAGCAACGTCATGAAAGGGACAGTGAATTTAAAAGTCTGTTACCTTCCATTGAAGTGTTCTGATGCTTGCAGAAAGGCAGCATGCTTGCAGGCAGGGAGGAAGGAAGATTGCTTGCTTGCAGACAGGCAGGCATGAAGATTGCTCGCTTGCAGGCAGCATGCTTGAACCGGCAGGTAGGCTTAGGAGTAATTTTTTAAACGAACTTATATAGTACTAAAAAAATTTGGCCACTTGAATGATAGGGACGGTGAATTTAAAATTTTGTTACCTTCCATTGAAGTGTTCTGATGCTTGCAGGGAGGCAGGCAGGCAATTTGCTTGCTTGCAGGCAGCATGCTTGAATAGGCAGGCAGGCTTAGTGGTCATTTTTTTAACGAACTTATATAGTACTAAAAAGATTTAACAACTTCATGGAAGGGACAGTGAACTTAAAAGTCTGTTACCTTCCATTGAAGTGTTCTGATGCAGGCAGGCAGCTTGCTTGCAGGCAGGCAGGCAGCTTGCTTGCAGGCAGGCAGGCAGTTTGCTTGGTTGCAGGCAGCATGCTTGAACAGGCAGGTAGGCTTAGTGGTAATTTTTTTAACGAACTTATATAGTACTAAAAATATTTAGCAACTTCATGGAAGGGACAGTGATCTTAAAAGTCTTTTACCTTCCATTGAAGTGTTATGATGCTTGCAGGCTTAGTCGAAGAGACATGCAAAAACTAAATCATTATATCACCAAATTAATTGGCATAAGGAAGATTAAATTGGTGTTCCCTGTTGCTACAGTATCTGGACAATTTCTCGCCAGCCTAAAAACTAAAAATAAGTTGGGGAACTTTTCATTATAGTATTTAGAAGCTGTTTGTTTCATTTGGATGTACTAAGTTACAAACCATAATGAATAACCTAATATTATGATCAAAGGAATTGGCCTAATTTTTTTGTTATGATCACAGGAATGGTTAAAGTTTAAGAAAGCTTACATTTATACATATACCATAGAGTTGCTCTAAGGCTCATTGCATATTATAATTATTCTCATCTACTACATACACATACACATACACATACACATACACATGAAAAAACAGGAAAAGTCCAACATGCTAATTGCTAACAACCTTATGAAAGGGAAACAGTGTAACAAAATATAGTAAAAATAACCAACTTTCTGAGAAACAGTACCTGATTTCGTTCAACAGGACCTGATTTAGTGAAATATTTGTATTTATCCCTTCCCTTATCGATCACACGTGCGAGTAAAGTTGCGGGAGAATCATTTTGGAAGAGAACCTGCAATATGCATGATCAGTTTCAAAGTAATAAAGCAATATGAAATGGACATAATGAAAATTAATCATGGCAAAGAAACATGGCACATCTATGGAAAGTTTCTGCAGTGGAGCTCTGCAGTATATTCACTTGCTTTGCAGTATCTATGGCTCAGTCAAGTTAGAAATAAGTCTTTTAAGCCTAATAAGCTGGATTTTTGGTTATATTTTGCCCGCACTTGCCACCAAACTAATAGGTTTTAGGTCAACGACCTCTTCAGGGATAAGGATAATGACAGTACTATTAAGATTATATCCTTAAAAGTTGGATCTTTAAAATTCTTCCACCATACACATAAAAGAACACTGAATAAAACTTATTGGGGAATCCATCCGGCTCAGAGCTCTATTTCAGTTTATATGACCTCCTTTTTATAAAAGGGCCATTCACACCAACCCCGGTCCTCGGATGAAATAGGATCAAAATCCAAATGCACAAATGGTTCCCATATGAAATCAATAACATGAAAATGGTTCAAAATGGTTCACATACGAAATAGGATCATAATGGTCCTCGGAGGAAAATGCACAAATGCACAAATGATTCCCATAGGAAATAGGATCAAAATCCAAAAGCACAATTGGAACACAATGTAATAGCATAACCTGATTATATCAATTTCAAAACAGCAAATCTTGGAGCACACAATTAACATAAGTAGTACCCTTTTGCAAAACTTGATGTTGGGTTTTCAAAACATTGGAACTCCAGTATAAAACTTTATTACATCAATTTCAAAGTGCTACCCATGAAAGCAACTACCAAATGGAAGTTTGCATTGCACAATGCACAATCAAAGTCATGGAAGTATGTAGAAGGCACAATCGAATTCAGATTAATAACCAACCCCACGCAACTTCATTAATATTTATTTTTCATCTGACAACTCAGTCAGCTCATGTATGCATCTACAGTTTTCCGTGGCGGATGTACGCCGTATGACATTGGTCCAGCACCAATAAACCTGCCACTCTCCTTGTTCTAAGTTACGGGGGAAGAAGAAACCAAAACTCCTCCAAACGAACTTAAAATTCTTTTACCATCCATTGAACTGTTCTGATGCTTGCAGGCAGGCAGGCATCTTGCTTGGTTGCAGGCAGCATGCTTGCAGGTAGGCAGAAAGATTGCTCGCATGCAGGCAGCATGCTTGAACATCCAGGTAGGCTTAGTGGTCAATTTTTTAACGTACTTATATAGTACTTAAAAAATTTAGCAACGTCATGAAAGGGACAGTGAATTTAAAAGTCGGTTACCTTCCATTGAAGTGTTCTGATGCTTGCAGAAAGGCAGCATGCTTGCAGGCAGGGAGGAAGGAAGATTGCTTGCTTGCAGACAGACAGGCATGAAGATTGCTCGTTTGCAGGCAGCATGCTTGAACCGGCAGGTAGGCTTAGGAGTAATTTTTTAAACGAACTTATATAGTACTAAAAAAATTTGGCCACTTGAATGATAGGGACGGTGAATTTAAAATTTTGTTACCTTCCATTTAAGTGTTCTGATGTTCTGGAAATGCCTCTGTTCTTCCTTAAGTTGTAGTTTTGATTGGATTTCATGATTTACTGAAAACATGTTGAAAATACTTCATAGAAGTTGTCAATTACAACATAGTAAACGTTCGTAAGTACTGTTTATCTGATAAAAGTTAGAAGAATATTTGAAGAATCAACACCAACAAAGTCTTTTACCTTCCATTGACTAATTATTCCATTTCGGGTTTCTGTGACTAATGTTATCGTACACAATGTGCATAGATATGGGTGACTGTGTACCATGAAAGGGACCTAAGCAATCAGACGGTGATGGAATAACTATCAGACACTCAAGTAAGATATGGGTGTACCATTGGTTGTTGGCCGAGTGCACAGATGGTTTGATAGATGTAACGGACGGGTCTACATCGGTAACGATATCAAATAGGTTATTTACGCGCCATGATAAGGTCATGTAATGTTATCATAACACAAAGGTTTACAGAAACAAACAATGTAACTTAAGCTTTAAGATTTTAGAGTAGATTAACACAGTTTATCATATCACAAACAAACATTAATGTAGTTCACTAACATGCAGGTGCCGGTAACTTTTAATAACTTTGGGGAGGGATTGAAAGAGAGAATGCCAAGGTGTAGGTTTGGTTAATCACTTTTAACCAATGGGGAGAGTACGCAGTGGGTGGCAGTTATCACCCGACGATCAACAGCCAGGGAAATCGATATCTTGGAGTTAGGCAATATTTCACTATCATGAATCACAATTATAACATGATGAAAATCCAACATTCATGTAAGGTCTCATATTGAGATAACCAATGGACCACATAGTATGTAGTACCAACATTTGATGGGTATAGATTTTGGCTAACATACGTATGGATTCACACTTACAGCCATTTCTATTGAATGCATTGTATGCATCGCTACAACATAATGCTACAGCCTCCATTGTCTACATGCAGTGGCAGCTCTCAACCACATCTACATGTATGGTTTTACACATTTATTCAAAGCAGGAAAGGGGTAGGAGGTATAGGTTTGCCATTTACACTGTTATTTGGACAGGTCTTTGAAGTATACATAATGCCAAACCATACATTCCCCATTGCCATCCCCATCATTCCAAGGCCATTATCTGTATAGGGTTTAGGAGAAATATATTGGGTTTAGGCCATTATCAGTAAATAGATGTTAAAAAAGAAGCATACACATCCAAGAGAAAGGAAAATAAAAATTGAAGTAGCTCCTAAATATAAAAACATAAACTTAATAGCTGATTCAAGTAGCCAAAAATCACAATCACGTAACAACAATATGCAAAAATCAAAAAGCACAAATTTAAGCAAATTAATAAATGAAGCCTAATATGGATGAAACTCCATCAAACCCAATAATTTGATGAATAAACAAACAAACCCCATCATGTAAAAGGGTTTAGATCAAATGACTTACAAAGAACTGAAAGCGAGCGGAGGAGTTTGGTTCGAAATGGGAAAACCCCTAGGCCCCAATATCTGATTTACTGCAAAAACGACCTTCTTGATTTCAAATTAACGAATCTTGTGTCTTCAACTTCTTTTCCTCTTCCCTTGATATATACAAAAATACCCAATAGACAAAAACACACCGAGATCAAAACTTGAAAAGTAAAAGCTGTAAGGAGGGAACAAATTGTTCATAAAAATTGTTTGTGGCACTAATTCAATAGGTGGTGACAACAATTTCAAGAGAGGTTGAATCCTTCAAAAAAATGTTTGTGACAATAATTCAGTAGGTAGTGACCCAATACCATCCAATAACCATACACTATCCATTTAAGTAAATCTCTCTACAATGGATAAAGCCATTTATCATGAATCACAATTATATAGTACCAACGGACCACATAGTATGTAGTACCAACATTTGATGTGTATAGATTTTGGCTAACATACGTATGGATTCACACTTACAGCCATTTCTATTGAATGCATTGTATGCATCGCTACAACATAATGCTACAGCCTCCGTTGTCTACATGCAGTGGCAGCTCTCAACCACATCTACTTGTATGGTTTTATTGGGTTTGTTTGTTTGTTTAAGCAAATTAAAAAATTGAAAATTGAAAATTCAGTGCATATGTTAGACCTGCCTTGTCATGGCTTGTAGATGTCACGGCAGTGGTTATAGCATCAATGCACTGGGAAGTTTTAGTTATTGGATACTTGTTATTTTCTTATGTGTTTGATTGTGATCATTTACGATTATATAGTTTGATGGCTTATGTTGTTTTGCATTGCCATTGTTTCGACAATATTTCCTTCATTGCTTAGAATATGAGTTAATATTTCTGGGTCTAAAGTCTACTCTACCTAGTACTGTATTTCTGGAAAGGGATCCCCTTTCATTGATATGGCCAAATGAGATATCAAACTCTTGGTTAGATCTGAGATTGTTAGTCCATTCCAAGTCAAATATCATCAACAGAAAAATGACAAATAAATAACCATATGCAATGATTAACTGATGGATCAATAACTGAAGTCGGATGTTTATACTATGTACATTCATGAAAGGATTTCTTTTGAATACATCACAAAATAATTCCGGATTCTTATACTCACTCCTTTAAACTAACAATTTTTATTGCAAAGTGAGATAATCTCATACTCTTGTAGTATTGTTTGCACCTACCTTTTTGGTTAGAACAGGGCTCTATCTTTATTAAACTTTTAACAAATAGTATATGCAGCTATGCGCTACCAAGATATATACTAATGCTGCACGAACTTGCTAAATGTTCTGTTAGATGTTCCATGTTATGGGTTGTAGATATCAGTGAGGTAAGATTAGGACTTTTAGGAATACTTGGGCACCTATGTCATTTTAAAAATGCAAGGGAAAACCCTCCATGTTTTACCTCTCTCATTTTAAAGAAGCTTGACCGTATTCATTTATGATTATAATGGCTATAGTTCAATGGCTTATGTTTTATCATATTCTGGAGTTACTATGTTGTAGCATTGTTATTGTTTACTGCATGTTATTACTTCTGGGTCTAATGTCTATTCTAGCGCGTACTGTATTTCGATGCAAAACTCAGGAGATATCAAACTGTTGTTGGTTAGATCAATCTGAGTTTGTCAGTCAATTCCATGTCAAGTATCATCAACAGAAAAATGAATTATAAATAACCAAATGCATATAAACGATTAACTGATGCATTAATAACTGAAGTTGTACGTTTAACAGAAAAATGAATTAAATGATTTCTTCTACCCATTCCTTTAAAGTGAGATAATCTCATACTCTTTGTATTCTCTACTGGGGGCTCAGAGTGCTAGTTAATAATAACTTGTAGCATGGAATTGGAGGACTAACGGGGATATAATTCATAAAACACGCAGTGAGACAACCCCACTCAACTTCATAGAGGAATTTCATCAAACACATATTGTGTTTTATATAAATTGGTCACAGAAAGCTTTTAAATCACGCAGAGAGCAAGATGGAGTTGATTACCCCTTCAAAAACGCAGAGAGCAAGATGGAGTCCTTCACGCAGCAAATCACGCAGAAAGGTGGACTCCTTCAAGCAGCAAATCACGCAGAGAGGTACTACTTGACGCAGCAAATCACGCGGAGGAGAAGATGGTGAAGCAGAGAGGTTGACTCCTTGAAGCAGAGAGGATGTCTCCTTCACGCAGAGATCGGTAGATTCCTTCACGCAGAGAGGGGGACTCCTTCACGCAGCAGAGGAGAAAATGGAGAAGCAGAGAGATGGAGAAGGGTTGAGAAAATGGAAAAGCAGAGAAGTTCAGAGGTGGAGAGTGGGAGGGAAAGAGAGTTTGAAATGGAGAGTTTGAGTTTGTACGTGGGGTGAGTTTTTGGTTGTTTAAGTTTTGCATAAACACAAAGGTTGCCACGTAGGACAAACACACTCATTTCACTGTTCATGAACAGTGACAAAACCAATGTGAAATGTTAGATAGATTTAAACATTTTACGTAAACGGTTCAATGTGGAGAACTAAGACACACTAATGATTCATATCATTTTTGCTAGTCAGTAAGACATTGAATTAGGTCAACATTGGGCCTCCAAAATATTATGTTCAATGAGAGTTTAGTAGGCTTTGAGTGAAGCAGGCCCAACGAACATATGACCTTCTTCAGAAGACTATGGCCCACTGGGTCTCACAGACCTTCAGCCATTTCTGAACTTTCTAATCCCATCATGGAACGTAGTCTTTGATGATATAACATTGTAAGTGAGTGAGCACTTCATGTCCGTGGTTTTCGAAGCCTTGTCTCTCGTGGGGAATGAGAACTCTTCGTTCCGCTGAGATGATCCTTCTCCCAACTTATTAAATCAAATCGTAAAACCAATGTCCACTGCCTTCCATTGTCTCTTAAATTTGAAATGAATTACGTACAGGTTTGTCCTGTGAATTGACCACCATGGCATCACCACTACTATTGTATGGTTACTGCCACTTCTGGCTGAATCAAAACGTCACATGGGAATGCGTAGACATTTTAGGGACATTTTAGGGCATACTGATTTAATAAGAGATCCTACTAGTTAGCCAATGGTGTTATGGTCGAGTGGTTAGGGCTATGTGGATTTATCCCCCACGTCCTAGATTCGAGACCTACTGGCGGCATGGTTACTTTCTCATGTGTTGACCTGTAGGTTACATCTAATTGATAGGTTATAAAGCACCCAATTTATTATTACAAACTTCATCTTCTGTCCCGAGTACACTTTGCCACATTGGTTTCTACTAAATACCAATCAATTTGATACGTACAAATACATGTCAACTACTTGTTTTGTATTGCCCCTTAACACGCACACAAAGAACAAATGAAAGGGTTGTGGTCACTCATTTTGCCAAAACCATCACTAAACAGCAATGCTTCGTTTTCCCCCTTTTCACCTTTTTGTTCTCATTCTCACATTCCATCGTGCCAGAGTTAAATTCTTATCAGTTGAAAATCGAGTTTATGCCGTGTTTTGACTCTAAGAACAGACAACAACAACAACAAAAAAAAAACAAGGAAGGTTAGAGAAAGCCCAGGCCCACTGCATCTCGAGACAAAAGTAGTCCAAACTGATCTGTCTCAGCAGGCCAGTGAATGCGCCCATTTATTCTAACTGATGGGATACATGCCTCAAAGGCTTTCAATTTGTCCAACATCTAAGATATCAACAGACATGAATTGTCAATACTTTTTTAATGCATCGAACGACTTTGAAATCAAGCAAGTCGAGTTGCCTTGAAAGCTATCAAGTTGAGTTGGCCTTGAAAGCTATCGGAGAGCTCAATTCCAGAATATGTTAAGATTCAATTTCAACCATGAACTAAAAGAGAAAATGAAATTAAAAAACTTCACAATCACGAAAACACATTATATGCACTGAACATCAAGATATACCATGACAAAGATGGCAATAAAAAAGAAGTCAATGTTGCGAGGGAGAGAAAAAAAAAAAAAAAAAAAAAAAAAAAAAAAAAAAAAAAAAAAAAGGAGGGTATTTTTTGTGTAATTTTTATTCCAATGATCAAAGATACATACATCGACCAATTGTGAAAAAGAATAAAGAACGTCGGAATGAAAAGGGAAGCAACAAACTGACCTTTTGAGACAACTCGTGGGAATACCCAATTTCGCTAAAAAAGAATTTTAGTGAGATCATGAAACCAATTTACACAATTCATACTCTCACCACCTCTGACATTTCTCTGTACTTTGGCTTTGCAGGTAAGTTCCCCTGCCAAAAAGAGGGACAAAAACAACCTCTGCTACAGAACATTCCCCAAGAACCACCATAATAGTACCAATTGCCTGTTTTTCCTCAATTTGAGGTAGGCACTAAAAGAATCAGATTTCTCTCTAAACTGACACTGTTAATGTTGTTTGATGCTTCAACAATCAATTTTTCAGTTAATTTCAGCCTTCTTTTTCTGCTATTGTTAGAACCTGATTAGCGATACGAAGTTAGAATAGTCAAGCACTAGATGTGACATTTTCCAAGCAGGTCAAGTTATCCCAGATTTCTCATCTATTTCCCATAATCTACTGCTTGATCCGTCTCTTTCCCGTAAACCACTTGATCCATCTCTTTCCCGTAGACTACAGCTTGATCGATCTGTTTCCCGTACCCTATTACTTGAACCATTGGTTACTCGTAGACTACTGGGTGTTCGATATGTTGTTTCTCGTAACCTACTGCTTGATCCATTAGTTTCCCGTAACCGGGTGCTCAATCCATGGGCATCCCATAACCTAATACTTGATCGATCAGTTCCCTGTAACCTACTACTAGATCCAGACTGCACAATGCCATTAGGAAACGAGGGGCCTCTTACTTTTAAACGCTTAGGCCCTATTTCAATAGGTGGTGATTCCCTCATTGATTTTCTCATGTCCATCAGGTAGTTTTGTTTTCTGTATTGTTTTCTTTGTTTGTCTCTTGCAGCATCATCCTCATGAACCATTTTAGAACCTGTTGGTTTGAACCTAATAGGTATAGAAGTACTGCTTCTTCCAACCCTGTCTTTCTGACTGGAATCCAAAGCTTCTTTAGAATGAACAGTGGTGCTAAAGTTCTGGTCTAGTTTGTTAGACATGGAACAACTTGCTGATGACAATTGCCCATCTCTTCCATCCGGATGAAGTTTCTTCAACCTCTTAAGGCCCTGTAGAAAAATAAAGATCTTTATCACATTCCCAGAGCAATAAAATAAAAAAAGGATTAGGGTATTAGAGCATAATTTCCACTTGAGCATGGCTAGCTGTCGAGGAAAACAGTGAGGGAGGGAGGGAGGACCCTCCGTCTCCCTCACGATGTGTGCATTCCATCACTTGCACACATCGCGAGGGGGATGGAGGGTCCTCCCTCGCTGTTTTCCTCGCCGGTTTCCTCGACAATTAGAATTCCCCTTTCCACTTAGATGTGAAAACTGCAATGCAAATTTATACTGGACAGAATGTGATCAGATTCTGATATCTCAAATTGAAGTAATACCTAATAATACAGGTGGCCTCCCGACAATAAAATGGAGGGACTGAACTGAAAGTAAGGTTCATATTTTACTGGAAAGCTGCTCAATTCACTGAAGATTACGTACAGTATTGATATAATTTACTATGATTAATGTTTTAAACTGCTTATTCATGTCATTTCCTGTACAGCTTAGTTTTCTACAAACTATTCTGTCGAGATAAAGGACTGAACAGTGAACACCCATCACAACCTATGATTCGCATCATTTACTTAAGAAGAACATCAAGTTGTGAATACTATTTTCTGCAAATCCAAATACATGATCACAATTTCACAGTTACCAATAACTGAAGCTAGAAATCTTTAAACTGCTTATATGCATCAAGCCCAATCAAATGGTTAGAAACATTTAATAATTGTATGTATTTCACTGTCATTTATGTATAACCTCAATGGCTTAGAAGTTTCATGGACAAACAACCATTGCTTGAATGACATACAAACATTCTATAATGTCAGCGTCTTTGTCATTGTGTGCCTATCGATAAATATTTCAAAAGAACTTCTTTAATATACTGATTTCTTTCCTCCATGATTGCTCCCAGCTTGAGCAAATTAAGAAGGTTTCAGCTGATTCAATAGTGTTTGTTGACTCGATGAAAGAACGATTTCATAAATATAAGAACACTTTGTGTTTGCCATTGTAACCTAATGTTTAAGTAGTACACGAACCTACATAGTTAAATCGTTAATCAAACCATAATCAGTTGCTTTTTGAGATTAATCGAGATTAATCAAAATTAATCAGCATGTATTTTATAAACATATTAGATAAAGGTACGAGTGCGACTTTCCATATTCTTCAGTTTGTTATTTTCATTTAGTCGTTTTTCTCTTCTTTTTTCTTATTTATGTGTCTATATATATATATATATATATATATATATATATATTCTCTTTGATCTTTTATTCTTTGTAGCCTCTTGATACACTCTTGGTATTGCCTATGATAGAGTAATGATGAGGTTATGGCAAAGTAAAATATAACATTAATTTTTTTCTCATTTGTATATAATAGACCGATTAATTAGTGAGTTTCAAAAGAGATTAATCGGTAACTCAGCAAGAAATTTCCAATTAATTGGACAAAGATTATTCAAATGATTAACTCAAAAATCCTAATATTTTACTAGTGAAAAGCTATTAATCGTTAATCAACTATTAATCACCAATAAATAACATGGTCAAGAAGATAACAAAGATTTGTTTAAATATTTTGAAGTAATCGACAAAATATGCACAATTGATACTATTGATAGCAAATGTCTTCCATACTAACTCTAAAATATAAACGTTTGTTACCTCCATTTCTAAATAAGTTACAAAACTCCATAAAACCCTCTCTTCACTATCTTAAATAATGCACACTTTTACAAGCCACCATTATTTTATTTGGGTGTATTATGAAATGGAGAACTGAGGTAGCACAACATAAGAACCATAACAAGGAGTTACAATCCATTAAATAAGATAGGAAACCCAAGTTACAATAAACCCTTTAAACCCAAATTCTTTTGTATTTGTGATGACACTAACACCAATGGTGTTATGGTCGAGTGGTTAGGGTTGTGTGGGTTTATCCCCCACGTCCTAGGTTCGAGACCTGCCGGTGGCATAGTTACTTTCTTATGGTGTTGACCTGTAGGTCGCACCTTGTTGATAGGTTATGGAATCCTATAAAAACCCAGCTCACTTTCCAAAAAAAAAACATCAAAAACATAACTACGACAAAAAGCTCAATCACCAAATTCTCAGGGCTTTTTCCTTCCCCTTGAAATACAGCTATTGCTTTCAAACCAAATGCTCCAAATGGTAATAGAGGGGTTGAAAGAGCACAAAACACACTTATTACTTTGCGACAATAACAACCATACAATGAGACAAATCCAACAAGGAAAGAACCTATGAAAAGTAAGAGCTTTATCATATCTATAAACTCCTTTGACCAATTATTGTGGTAAGAAAACAAATGCAAGGCTCTATTGACGTATATTAAATGGTTAGATCCTAAAACATGAGACCGAAACTTACAAGCCTTCCACCTCCATGCATCTAGTTCTTCATTACACTCAAATATCTCAAGGATTTGTTTCCTACTTCCCAATAATATGAAGTTGTTATCAAGCATGGTTCCATTTAACTAAATTTTTCCACCTCTAGAATTTCAATTTTAGAAGAAGAAATTTTTTTAATCAAAGTAAGGAGATTTGACAAAACTAGATGGCATAATACATCTTATTGAGAATAACGGCAATGTATTGTATTTATTTATTTTGATCAGCAAAACAAACTAAAGTATTGTATTTATTTGTTTAAAAAGAAAAGGGGTCAGTCACATAAATCCCACTGACCCCCACAACATTTAGGTATCACTGCTCATTCAGCACTATACACTCCTCTCTCTAAATCTATCCCAATTCAAGCCCAAAGCCTAAAGTGACTTTAATATCTATCTATGTTATAATATCATAATAAAAATATGAACCTTAGTTTGCACAAAAGCTTCCAGGAGGTTTTAGATTCACCTCGGGAAACTTGGGATAGCATTAAGGAGAAACACTTAGTCCTCTTCCATGCACTGGACGTGTTTGTTCAACACTTAAAACAAAGTCTGTAAGAACCGTAATGCTATTGACAAGCCTTTGTGTTTTGAGTTTGGCCTGACCTCTTTGACCCAATAGGTATGCATTTCTTTCAAACTCATTTTGGGAGGGACAACCTTCTTTTCTCCTTCTTCCATGGCTACCAGAGGAAATAAGCCTCCATCTTCTTGTCCGATCAAGCATGCACAACTAATTGTTAATCCAAGTATCCAACCATATCTAATACTAATGCCATCCATGTTTACCACTCCACAACTCCCCAAATCTACGGGATTGGCAAACCAACAACTATCGACAACACCCAGCAAACATTCTTTGGATGCCCTACTCCTTCCCCTAAAGAAGTTGTTAAATGTTCCCAAATAATCCACATGAGGTTGCTAACGGTTCCCAAATAATGCTCATGAAGTGGATGCTAAAATGACTTGTACCACGAGAGGTCCATAGAAAGCCTTGTTTGGATCTCACCAAAGCTCTATAAGCTCTTTAACAATGATTTACAGGCTCCCATTATCCTTCTTTCATATGAAACAACTCTCCCAGGTATGAAGATTTGGAAGCTTCGTGTTGAAGTTTTCCTTGTGGATCCAAATTTAACTATCCTAATTGAAAAAATGGTGTCCTGGAAAACTGGAGAATAAATGGTAAAATGGAGATGACAAGTGGAGAATTCTTTTATTGAAGAAGTAGATAAAAGACTTTTCATATTCACTTCTTTACTGAAGAAGTGGACATAACATGTTCATCATAAAAAACTTCATTAAGCCCAGGTCTAAGGAACTGATTCTCTCGACTTCTTAGTAAATGAGTTTAGAATAGAGTCGTGATTCAATGAGGTTAACCTCACGGGACTTGGTGACACTCTTCACCATTGGATCTAGTAGATCAAATAGATTAATCTTAGGGCTCTATTCCACTCTTTACCGATAGGAAAATTATGGAAGCAAGAAATGTGAAAGAAGGATGGGTGGTAGAGTGATGTTGAAAGGAGGATGAGACTTGTTGAAAAAAAAATTTCTTAGCACCAAAACTGCAAATGCCATTCAGCAATTTAGCTTTCTCCATCTTCAAATTCTAGAATTACAGTGTGAGAACCTTAGCCTTTCAGTTTTATCACCCTAGTGTGCAAGCTAGGATATCCATACTTCTTTAAAGATTGGACTCTTGCAACGCGACTCGGTGGAAATTGATCTTCTCACACCCAGATTCAAGATGCTTGGTGTTTGTGTTCCCATCTGTTCCCATGAAAAGTTCACCAATGGAGGTCATGTGTTAAAAATATTATACATACAACATTTTCGAAATGAGTGTTCCTTTTCAGATATTCAAAATCTACTTTCATCGACATTCTAATGTGGCAGCTAACATAGCTTCCTCTCATTATCTCACATTTATTCTTTTTGTCAAATCTCATGCACATTTGAAAAAACTAATAATGTGAGCCAATGAAAGGAAGCCGCGTCAACTAATAATCACATGCACATTTGAAAAAACTAATTCAAAGTGTCAAAATGAATGTAGGTCTTGAATGTCAGTTTGGGCCATGTTCTTTTGTCGCAGAAAAAGGTTTGTTTAAGAACAAATTTGTTCATTTTTCTTATGAACTCTTATTCGAACTTATTTAAAGGTAAACCCCTGACCCCAGTAATAACTTAGAACTTTGACTTGCCTTTTGTTTGATAGAACTCTCTCTAACTCAAAAGGCAACCCTTGGAGCTTCGACTATGCCCTTTACAATTCAGATAAACTCTGAGAGAAATCCAGTTATTTGGGACTTCTGTCTTCTTCAATTTCCAGCTAATTGTGCTTCTTACACAGATTAATCATAAATTTGAAGATAGCTTTTGAAGAAAAAGTAATTAATGTAAAAAGGACGAGCGCACACGAATGCAATTTTCTTAATTTGGACAATTGAAGAGTTAATAAGAAAAAAAAAACTTTACTATAGAAACAGCGATTATTTAACCATGTTTTCCCTTGGCACCAAGTCAATAGTTACTACGCAGTTCCAACTATAAAGTGTCATAGTTAGCAAATATAAACATGTTTCACAGAAACAAAATAATCGTTGTCTGTAACAACAAATTAATTCTATCTATGCCAGCTCTGCATTGACGGACGTGCAACTCCTTTCTTACAACCTTGCCCTTATTTTCTAGGTCTTCCACTAGTTCTTTTCGAGCTTTCAACCTGCACATGTAAGCATTTATTCATCCTTCTTTGAACATGTCTAACAATCACACATTTCCCTGTTCCCTGTACCTGAACCCTTTCCTCTCTTTCTTCAGCACTCTGAGCTGCTCTAAATCCTAAAATAACTTCCTCACTCCACGGAGGTTAGGTTAGTATTAAAATCTAAATCGTACGTAACAGACAAGATGCAAGCAATGACTAGTATGTTTACACCACATAACAACTCAGCAAAGGAGCTTAATGTCAGAAACTATTCCAGACAAAGACCCCAGACCAAGTTGCAATCTCATGATTTAAAGTAGCATTAAGCATAGAGTAAATCAAGGTGCTGTATAAAAATATTCGTGAATACCTAATCATATTGGACAAATTAAACAACTAGCCACCAGCAAAGGATAATACAGTATAAAAACAATTGAAAACCAATAAAAACTTACAGGCTGTTCCATGGACTTCGAGTTCATCACATTGTCCAAAGTTCTCTCTATTTTGACGGAAGATCTTCGTTTAACCTGAATATCTCTGAATCAGAATCATCGTTGTCCTGATCCACAGGTAATTGCTTCAGAATTCTTACTGGGAACCGAATTCAGATCTATAAGGCCCTGCATGATTAATTGATGAAGAATACAATACTTTAAAAATGCAGTCTAGAAACAGAAGAAAAATAACTGACCAACTGGCAGCCATAATCAACATACAAACTACTACACTTACATTGACAGGAAGAGAAGGGCTTCTACCAGAAAAAGCTGATGTAGGACCAGTAACTTCTGCACCACGAGATTTAATAGGCTCTTTACCATTGACACTGGAATCAATTTCACAGTATGCATTGTAAGCTTCTCCTTCAGAGCATGGAAACAACTTGGCCTGCAAGTATATATCATCTCCACGCAGTATTTGTTGTTGAACCTCCTCTAATATTCCATCCTCTTGCTCAAACTTCTGGGATAAAGCTTCCATCTCAGAGATGTCATTCCTGATATAGACAATTGCGATTTGTCCCACATGGACAACCTTGAAATTCATTTTCTGGATCACACATGTGAGACACCAAAATCACTCAGCTTTGACATTTTAAAAAAAATTGCATTTGAAAAATATCTTTTAAACAATAAAAAGATATGCATACCATGGAGAAGGCAGATAGGATGCGAAAAACAGTTGCACTTAATATATGCCACATAACAATCTCGTTTACAAAGATCACAAAGCTCAGTTCCCAGTGAATTCAAAAGAACACCTCCACAACCTCTTACTTTCATCAATGACCAGCGAGCGCGATGCTGGAATCTCATCAAGTTCACAAAAGAAACCTTGATACAACGGTGAGAAACTAGGTCCCCTGGAAAACATTCTGGATCCACTAATGGAATCTTGGAAAGAAGCATTGCTTCTTTACATAGAAGTTCTTCATGAGGAAGAAGGGTACCCTGTTAAGGATAGCATATCGTCGGCTCGCCAAAGCCCCCAAGGGAAACCAATCACCTATTGCAAAGTTGACAGCCTCTCCACAATTAAATCCTAAATTTAAACAATAAAACATAAATAATTAGTAATGAGAAAACACCATCTTGAGAGAACACAATTCAGGTGCAGGAAACAAACACAAATCATGTTACCATGACTGAACCCAGCATGATATGCTCGTGGAAATGTGACAACAAACTCCCCAGGCTTTTGTACGGCCTTGTAGACAGGGACATTGTGTTCAAACAAAATATTGGAGGAAACATAGTTTGTCTTCCCCAATAGAATGTCAAATGCGCCATCCTCTCCCTCAGTTGATAAGAATACCTTGGTTATACACATGCTTCCGGACTACCCTTTCAAAGTCAATAGCAGCCTGACCAGGTTATGCCATACCAAGTTTTTGATGCTCCACAGGATGATAATTGATGCTGCCAGAAAAACATACACATCAGATATATGGACAACGATAACATGAAGAAAATCAGCTACAGCTGTAAAAAAAATGCTAAAAGGAACTACCTATACAAGTAGTGTCTTCTACATGCCAAGCGAACATACTGAAGAGCATGCCAATGTAAAGCATAGGGTCTGTTACACCCTGAAATAAATTCAAAAATAGGTTCAGATGGAAATTCATAGCACAGAAGAGAAAAATATTAGGATTGCTCAACTTTTGTACAACTACACCCTACCGGAATAGCATTCGCCAGAAGTCGCAACACAGACTTTGACAACCGAGAAAGGGTCTGGAAGTAAAGAAATAAATGAATTAATTACGATTCTCAAAAAATGAACCCAATCCCAGTATAATGTTTCTCATGGGATTGTAACTATCAAGATAATCGAATACCCATGACCAACTTCAGCAGATGCATAAATCGAATAATATTTTGAATTCATTTTCTTAAATCATAGTCAAAAGAAATAAGTCTATTCAGGTATACAATAAATATGGATTAACGATCAAGCCTGCACTTATGCCTATCTAATGTTAAGTAAACTAGCTTGGGTATGCGGTATACCTACAATCTGAGCATATCCATTCTTGACACTGAATTGAACAAAATCATTCATTCATCAAAGTCCATTCTCGATACTCTCGAGGTCAGCTAGATGTATTTTAGTTCTCCAAGCAATGTTCCCACATATCCTCGCCTAATCCAAGCTTAAGGATGTCTTCCTTCACCGCCTTCATCCAAGTTTTCAACGGTCGTTCATTTCCGTCTACACCCTCCACTAACTTGTCAATCTAGATATTTTCTATTGGCGTCGTGCTTGGTCTCCTCCACAGGTGACCAAACCACGTTAAACGCCTTTCTCTAATTTTGTTTTCTATGGACACTACACCTAAGTATCTCCTAATTCTTTCATTCATGTTTTATCCTTATGAGTTTTACCACACATCCATATTAACATACGTATTTCTGCTACCGCCATCCTATGCGTATGATGAACAAACGGCTATTGGTAAATGGCCTGATAATGTTAAAGAAATGTCTCGATGTTGGGTCACAGTGCTTGAGACTTGGTGGAAGCTTTGTGTGACTAAAAAAAAAACCTTTTATTTTTTACAAGTTTGGCTGATGATTAGATTTTCAGTTCACATTCTGAAATGCACTATTGTAACAGCACATACTACCAAATACCAATCAATCTGCCATTTAAATTGGTAGATGCAAAACATGCAAGCATTTCATGCCAATATCAAGGGGACCAGGGGTGCAATGCAGTGGTACAGA